>PVLD010010528.1:0-70333 GCA_004027595.1 Dinomys branickii
CTCATCCTCACACTGGATTTGACCACAGTTCCCAACCACCATTGCCTCTTTTCCTGGCTGCGCCCTCTCCTCTCCAGTTCTGGACCAGCTCTTGGAACTCCGCTCTCCCCCGGCCGAGTCGGGAGGCTTCCATGAGCGTGGGTCTCCGAAGCCGCAGCTGCAATCGCTGGAACGAGGGCTTGGGCCAAGAGTGTGTCTGTGAGACAAAACTCTGACATCGCACAGTGGCATAATCTGAGAACGCCTCTTGCCAGTAACCTCAGGTCACCCGATTGAAGGCTGAAAGGGACTGTCCATCTCCTGTAGTTGCTGGAGAAGGTGGGGGACACTTTCACGTCCCCCATCACCTGCCTCCTTTGCTGTCCCCTGCCCGCCCCCAGTCATAGTTGTGCTCTGGAGGCTCCTCTTGAATGCTGCCAGGCAGCTTCTCTCTTCTTCAGCGTGGACTTGGAGCGCTTCTGGAAACGACCTCTCACTTGTCTTCAGGCCTGTTGCTGAGTTGTCTGCGATCCTGCCCCAAAGCTTGTCTCCTGATTCCTGTAACCAAACCCAGGGGCTCGTCTGTGGTGGGGAAGAGGCCTTTGCTCCTCTGCTCTTGTCATTAAAGCCAAACAAGCTGCCGTTCCTCCAGCCAACACATGGCTAGAATTTGTCTGGTGGGCGTGGAAATGTTATTTTCTGGATATTGTGATTTTTTTGTTTTGGCATGGCTGAAAATGGCACTCAGCCACCACCCAAACTAACCATGTCATTTTCCTCATGTCGGCAACACTTCTGCCAACAACTCTTTTCTGTCATTCTTTCCCAATTTGAGAAGGGTTGGCTGCTCCACTGGTGGCAAACATCAGGAAAAAGACACCTCCCTGAGGTAGCTCTGAAGGTAGGGGGTTCTTACACCAGACCTCTTAGGACTCATTGCTACAAGCATGACGACAACCCTCCACCTGCTGGCTCCTCTCTCCTCAGGGCAGTCTTTGTTCTGAAACCCCTACTGAAAGGCTCTGGCCTTCCATTTGAAGACCAGAGCAATATAAGCTCAGCTGCTGTGCTGCCTCTCTCCTGGTTTGGTTACTGTTGAGACATTCCTCCTTCCCACTGAGTTTGCCTCCTTTGCCTCCTCAGTCATTGAACTTCTCTGAGGCTTTTGGTTTCCTCTGTAGTGTTTGCTTGTTTGTTTGTTTCCTCTCTGCTTCCTCTTGTTCCTTTGGCTTCCCCTCTTTCGGTTTCCATGGCGCTCGAGCCCTTGCCACCTCTCCTCACTACTCCCTCCAAGAGTTAATCCGTACCCCTGGGCTTACATAGGAATTTAGTGATCCTAACTGAAAACCTTTTGCAGTGGCTTAACAAATTAAAAGTACACAAGCATATAGTTTACAGAGGAAAATAATTCTACAACGTTTCACAAAATTAGCTCCCTGGAGAACCACATTCATTCTTTTAAGTGATATTTGTTGACATTTATCTATCAATATCTAAAAACGATCTTTATATTACTATTTCCTTCTTTCAATCTCTTTAAAAGTCTCAGCTATTGACTTCTTACATGGTACCAAAACCTACTATACATACATATCTCCTCCCCATTTTCCCACATGGCCATTGTGTAATTTGTGTTACATGAATAATCAGTGTTTATGTCTGAGCATGAAATGCGACTTATAGCAGAGATGGATGATTTCCTATAATTATTTTGGGGCAAAATGGAGAAATAATTAAGAACATAGCTTCTAGAGCCCAACAGCTTGTATTGAAATCCCAAAAAATAGGGGCTGGGGATATAGCTCAGTGGAATAAGCGCTTGCCTAGCAAGCGCAGGGTCCTGAGTTTGATCCCCAGTACCACAAAAAAAAAAAAAAGAAATCCCAAAAAACAGCACTTACTATCAGGGTGAGCTTGGGCTAGTGTCTCAGTTACTTTTCTCTAGTTGTTGGGACAAAAATAACACCCAAAATTAAGGAGGGAAAGGTTTCTTTAGCTCACAGTTTGTGGAAGTTTCAGTCCATAGTCAGGTGGCACCAAGGCAGGGTGGTATGGGACAAGGACAACCCTTCGAGGGGGCAGAAGACAGCAAAAGCAGCAAGAGCACAATAGACGGGAGACTCAGTCTCTTATGTTGTAAGCCAGTTACCCCCACCCGGGGGGAGGGTAGCACTCCCAAACTCCATGCCCTCCTCTTGCACAGGCTCAGGATGAATACAAAGTAAGGACCCTGGACCCTGCTCAGTCACATAGTTAACCTTCTAAACTTCTCAAATTGACACAGTGAACAAAATCCCAGAGTGGTAAGGAGATGTCCTTTTCGCCCCAGGATGTACAACTGCTGAGTCATTCAGCCAAGCCTCTAGACTCCTCAAGTAGACACAATGTATCAACCATAACAGTTAGTTTCTTAATATTTATTGGCCTTAATTGTTAAACAGTACATTGAGTAATCATAGTATCTACAATGCTATTTTTTATAATGATTAATTTCTATTAAGTCAATAGATAGAGAGCAATGCTTGTCATAAAAAATAAGCACCATTAGAATCTTTTGCTTTTATTATTAACATTTTTGTGTAACTTTTTGGTTTTTCTTGGGGTTAATAATAATAAAGGTCATCACAACAATTTCTATACCTGTTTGTATAGTTTTCCATGTACTTCTGGTTAGTCTAACTCCAATCTCTTTTCCAATAAATCTCTCCCCAATCACACTCAAGTCATTTGCTGATATATCAGTGCCATTTGGATAATGAAGTTTCTCCTGAAGTCTCTGCATCTGCTGCTGGCTGTGCAGGGCAACTTTTGTGTTGTCGCAAACTTGTTGTCTGCCTCTCTCTTTACACCACTGTGCTGAGGAATGCCTTCTCTCTCGCATGTACTAGGCCCTGTTTTCTAGATCTCCTCTCTTTTCCTCTTTCTTATCTTCTCTTAGTAGCAGAATATATTTCTTTGAGAAAATATAAAAATAAGCTTTTTCTCTCAGAGTCTGTACACTTAAATCTTTTAAAGTTTATAAATATGAATTTTCAGATTCTATAAATCCAATTTTTAGATTCCATAAAATCTCTATCCTGTTTTCACACTTACTGACCATTGGCTTAGCTGTTGGGTTCCAGATTGGGATTCTACTTCTTGATATTTTGAAGACCTTGAGTCATTGTCTGTTGCTTTTGTACCATCACTGAGAAGTGCTGTAATATAAATTGATCCTTACATGTATCTGGTTCTTTTTATCTGGAAACTTTTTCATACCTTCTCATGACCCAGTGCCCTGGACCTTCATCTTGATGTGTTATGGTATAAATTCAGCGTCATCCATTATGTGGGCCTTTGAACATTCAACATTACTCTTGAATTATTTTCCTATTATCATGTATAACTTCTGTTTCTGAAAAGTGGAATTCTTATTGTTTGTATGAGGAATGGTCCTTTAAGTTTTGTATATTTTCTTTTTTTCATCTGGGTTTTGGTCAACTCTATAAGAAAGAATCAAACTTTATTCTATTCTACTGAATGAGATTTTCAGTTTTACAATTTTATTTTCAATTTAAAGAATTTAACTTCTGTATGCAACATCCCTACTCTGAGTTGTTTTTGTTTCACTATATAATTTTTTACTGTTTGAAGATTTTAATGATTATTAAACAAGTGTTCATATCCCTGAATTCTCTCTTCTCTTTAAGGTTTTGAAATTTCCATTTGGTTCCTTATTGTTGTAGTTAGGGCTTACAAGGGAGAAGATTTAAAAATTTAATATAGGATGCAAAATTTATAGAATTATTTTGTAATATTTACTCAAAAAGTCAAATGCAGAAGAGTGCAGGAAATCTGTGCAGCACTAGAGACCCAAAGAATCCAGCTTAGGGCCTAGACCCCATGGCAATATCCTCCCTGAGTCAAACTGGAGGCCTAGAGTCCATGACAATGACTCATGCAAGGCTGTATCAAGGATCTGTGCTGGGAAGGCCCGAAGATCACTGATGGAAGTTAGAAAGTCTGCACCAGTGGAATGAAGGATCTGTGCCAGCAGGCTGAGGGATTTGCACTGGAGCCAGAAAACAATGCTCAAAGTAAGGACCAGGGCTCCCCTGAAAAGAACTATAGCCATCCTCAGTGACAGGAAGGACTGGAACTCCTCTGATGGTGAGAACAGCTGAATTATTATCAGGAAATCCAGTGTGACAAGCTTCTCCAGCAGAATGAACAGCACATCATCTAGCTCTCTTTTTATGCTATTGGCCACAATCCTCAAGTGGGCCCTCCACACCCAGACCACACTGATTCAGTTCAGCTGGGTGTTCCAAGTTGACCATTAGTTACTCCACCGCATTTACCTACCTTTTATTTTGGAGGCTTCCTTCAAATGTGTGTTGAACCTTGGATATTGACCTTTGTTTATGAGGAGACACTGAAAACCTGAAAGAAAGTTCTGTACCCATAGTGGAGCTTTACAAAATGTTTCAACTGGGTCATTAAACTGGATAATTTGAAAGCATAATGTTGGTACATCTTTACCCTGGGCATACTAAATTTCCCAGAACAGGATCTTCTGCTGTTGTACTTGAGGTATAATTTCCTTTTCCAGACCTAAGAAGAAGCTTTTTTAGCATTTACTTATAAAAGTTCTCCAAAGCACCTAGTTTTAGTATAGTGTCTTGTTCCTCCTTTGTAAGTGGTATCAGCAATCACAGGAAATGTCTGTCTAACCCAACTGGGGACAAACTTTGTTGTCTGTTGCATGATGGAAGGCCACCACCCACTGAGCAGGGGAAGGACTTGTGATAGGGTCATTCCTAAAAGTACTACAGATTAGTTCTGCTTCCTACATTTAGGAAACATTGATACCAAGAAATTCCGAGTCTTTGGAGACTTCCAGGGTATAGATTAAGCTGCCTCTCATCTCTTCCTAGTATTGACTTGGGATTCAGTTTTCTGGGATCTGCTAGGTCAATTGCTGCTCACCCATCTGCTCCCTAGATTTCAATGTTTTGTCCCATTTTCTTTAATTTTAATTTGTGTCTTCTATTACTATCAATCTAGGGGAACATCACGGGGTCCAGAGGGTAATGTGTGAGAAAACACTAAGGAAGGCAGATTTTAAATACATAAAGGCATATAAACATATCACAAAAAATTATAAGAAGGATTACAAAGGAAAATCATCAGATATTTGAGAGAATGGCAAGAAGGTTCTAATTTTATGATTCTTTAAGACATAGTCTTTGAGAAAATGTTATTTAACCCAAATCATTATGAAAAATGGGGGTTAGCTAGACCAAAAGCATAGAGAGAAACATTCCAATATATGAACAACATTGAGGTGGTAGAATAATCAAGATTTTGTGTAGGAAGTGACAGCAGCCCAAGTTTAAGCTGAAACAGGGAACTTATTGGTCAGTGTAACTGGGAAGTTTGAAAGAAGGACATAGTTAGGCTTCACTGCATCCAGAGATCTATAAGGTGCAAGTCTCTGAATTTCTTTTCATTTCCCAGTTCTCTTTGCCTGTCCTTGGTCTCATGCTGAGGGGACCTCCTCCATCTGTTTGCTAGTCTCTAGTAATCATAATAATCAACATTATAGCTTTATAGTCCCAGTCTTAAATAGACAGATATATATATATATATATATATAGAGAGAGAGAGAGAGAGAGAGAGAGAGACAGAGACAGAGACAGAGACAGACACTTTCTTATTTTTTTCTTCCCTCAGTATTCATACATGAGATTCCACATTTGTTAGAATAATTACAATATGGAATTCTTTGTTTGATGAGACATGGGTCAAAATGTACAAGTAGAAAAGATTTTGGCCTATAAGATGTACTTAAAGGTATTTACTATCAGAATTATGAGATCAAAAAATGTCAGGGTTGTTCAAGGTGTTATCTTGAGGGTAATGTAAAAGCACCCAGAAGTTATACTAACCGCAATGAGAAGTTATGATGGATTTGAATTAGGGAATAACATTAACCCAATCTAATGTTTCCAATCAAATTATCCTTCCAGTCCCCTCACCTATATCAGCAGTGCCACCATCTTCCTACAGCCACAGCTTTGCATTGTATAGTCATCTTTGAAGTCTCCCTCGTCATCACCCCTATAAAATAAATCACTGCACTCAGGTGATTTTCTCTTCCTGAAACCTCTGGGATTCATCTGTGCTCGTTACTCACACACACTCTGTCACAGCCTTGCTAAGTCTCTTATCAGGATGACTTAGTTTCCTGTGGTACTCTACTAACTGCCTTCTCTTTTATTTTCCCCTGGCTTCTGAGTCATTGTACATGGCACTGCTAGATTGTCCTTTCAAAAATACCACTATCTTCATGTCACTTCTCTACCCAGGAGTCTAGGGAAGCTTCCTATCATTTAATGAATCACAACCAATGCACTCAGTCCCACATCCAGAGCCTTCCGTCATCCTGCTTTGCTTATCTACCCATTTTACCCCCTCACCACCATGAGGCTACATAGGCCCTACCTCCCCAGCGCTATCACTCCAGGAATGGAAGAGAGGTGGGCTGTTATAAATCAGTTTGCAGGCAGAACAGAAGACAGGAGAGGAGAAAAGAGAGGTGAGCCATTCCTTTAAGCAACAACTGCATCAGACAAAGGACTGAGAGTGGTAGTGGGTGGCTAACATGAACTTCATGGTGTGGTCAGGCCAGCCTTTCTGAGGTTCACTGGCAGATGTCAGTGCCCAGGGATAATGCCCAGCTCTGTGTTTCAAGGTGAGGTATTCGTGGGAAGGAGGGTATTTGCTCAGGCGAGCCTTTTCCAGTTGTAATACCCACGCTCTCCTACATGATGTGTGGGCCAGCTCATAGGTTTCTGGGAACTTGCCCAGACTTTTCAAGGTCAATTGGTGCTGCATAGCACTGATGGATTATCCAGAGAGGGGTGAATACTGTCAGAAAACAAAATCAACCCCAGGTGGGATGTCATTATTTATTTTTTTCTCAATGGTTTTCTGGTGGGGGCTTGAGATAGTGTTTGGAATTTGCAATAGTAAATTGCTAATTGAGTAAAAAAAAAAATATTTGTGTCTAAGTCCTAAAACAAAATGTTATATGAGCCTAAAAATTTAGCTCAGAATGACTGTGACCTCTACCTAGGATTGATTTGGTTAGCTACTCATGGCATCCATCACCAGAGGCACACACATAATTGGCTCAAATTTTACAATAATTTCTACAATACTTGAACTGAAGCTTATTCTACAGAACAAGGAACTTACATTAGGCTTTGAGCCATAGAAGAGTTCTATTTGTTCAAGTGAACATAGTAAAAGACTGTGATACAAGGTCACAGTAACTCACTGATAAGAAGAATGATGGCTCCCCAAAGAGGGCTATATTCTTACAGTGCCTGGAATGTCAGCCTGAATGGAGAGGGGAGCTCTGCATCTGTGATTGAGGCCGTAGCCTTGAGCTGGGGAGATTAGCCTTTATGATCCAGGTGGGCCCAGTGGAATCACATGAGTCTTTAAAATAGGAGCCACTTTTCCAGCTGGGGTCGGTCAGTGGGAGACGTAACTATGGAAAAAAGATCAGAGAGATGCAGTATGGTTAGCTTTGATGATGGAGGAAGGCGATCATAAGCCAAGCAATGTGGGGGGCCTCAACAAGCTGGAGGAGCCAGGGAAACAGATTCTTTCCTGTAGCCCACAGAAAGGAGCATAGCTCCACCAACAAATGATGCTCACCCAATGAGTCCTTTGTCAGACCCACAAAACTGTATAAGAAATTTGTGTGGTTGCAGGGTATTAAGTTTTTAACAATTTGTTATGGTAGATATGGGAAACAAATGTAAGTTGTTTAGTAAGTATTCTTCAAACAAGTGGAATGGCTCCTTCTGCTCTTCAATGTTTGTAAGTGACTCATTTCTAATGTTTATGGAGGACTTACTATGCACTAAGCACTTGACTATTGAACTATATTAAGCTGCAGTAACTATCTGAGATTATTATTATTGGTTAGAGAAGTAACCTTTCCAAAATCGTGCATGTAGTAAATGAACTTGAATTTTGTACTTGGGAAGCTGTAGGATCTACTTGTTCAGTCACTCCAACAGTAGTTTTCAAACTCAGCTTCACATTAAAATCTCTTTGGGAAGTTTTACAAATCTCAAATGTCCAGATCACATTCATACCAATTAAAACCAGGATGTCTGGGTAGGGAGGAAGGCATCAACAGCTTTTTAAGATCCTCCATGATTCCACTGTGCACTAAAGTTTGGTGTAGTTCCTTTCAAACTACAATATACATTTACTTATGCTTTCCATCTAGCAGAAAAGATGAAAACTGTAAAAACAAATTGCTCCTGACACTAAATTGGTGATTTTGTCATCGTTAGTGCAACTGTTGTTGGTTGGTGGAAAGGACAGTTGTTTGTTAATCCAGAAACTACAGTAGAATTGATTGTGCATGTAGACACAGTTTAGATTGTCAGTCAAAATAATAGAGGGCCAGCAGTGGGAAGACCTTGCCCAAAAACAGACAAGAAGGAAAGATTGTTATCTGGTAGCTGAAGCCAGAAGAAAAGCGAGAGCTGCCAGATGAGATCTGTGATCAAGCTTGTCTGTCTGGACCTTTGGTCACCACTTTTGTTAAAAGTCCCTGTGCCTTTATGTGTCTTTAGCACGGGTCAGAAACAACTCAGCTCCCCTATTAGGATTGGCGCTGTGCCTGGGAGCCCGTGTTGCCTTTACTTTGCTGTCTTTGGTTTCCTTGTGCTGTACTGGACAGCTTCTCCAGGGTCACCCACCTCCTTAGTCTAGCGGCACCCCCTCTGGTGAGGGAACAGACTGGAAGTGGGAGTCCTGGTGAAATGTTGGCTGCATTCTCTGGCTGCAGTAGTGATGGAAGACTGCTCTTTCCTTTAAAGACATTTCCGTGAGGTACATCACCCAACTTCCCCTCAGGAAGGACAGGCACTTTTTGTTTCTTAATCTGCTACAGAGCATCTTAATTTTCTTGTTAGCTTTGAAAACAGAATAGTTTAGTGGTTTTCAACTGGAAACAGGTGTGGATGGTGGTGTCCAAATCTTCGATTAACATTCTCCTCGTCGCTTATGCCAGTATTTGAGGGGAAGTAATGAACAGGTCTGTGTTGGATGTAGCAGACGTGCATCTCCACATGGGCCCGAGTTCTTGGTTTGAATCATGGTCTTGATGGTAATTATCACAGAGAATAGAATCATAAATTAGAGGGCCCATAGTAATCACAGAGCTCATAATATCATTTATTTGTATGCACTGACTAAACCATGAACTGACTTGAAAGCGGATTACTTCAGGATTCTGCACCACATAGAAAGCAGTCTTTCTGGCGTGACTGTTCTCAGCTGGCGAAGTATGCTCGCAGTTTGCCAGAATGTTGCCAGCACTCTACTCTGTGCTGTGTGGAAACGGAAGTAAAGCAGCTGAATCAAAAGGGAGAAAGGAGTCATGTCACAAATTTTGTACAATGATCGTTGTGTTTCTCTTGGATTTACCCATTTTGCTAAATATTACAGACCATAATTTGATTTTATGATTGATCTTTCCGAGTTTTAATTTGGTCACAAAAGGAATTTGGAATGAAGAAAAATGACTGCAAATGTGATTGGAACCTATGTAGAGCACAGACCTTATTGCTTGTCTTGAGGATTCACACAGCACAAACAGGCAGAAGTACCAGCCAAGAAGTCATGCGGGGGCAGCGGGGCAAAACTGTGCTCCCACCACCCAGCATTACCACCAACAAAGATGGACTCTGGGTTCTGTGAGTTTGAATAAATAGCTTAAAATGCTGTAGATCACTGAAACTTGAGATCATTCATGAATAATACATTCTTTAATACCCCCCTACAATAACTTTAAAACTCTGGGAAAATAGGTAATATTTCCTAACCATTCCTTTCTCTTGCACTTACCTTATTGGTGATTTCAAATTTCCATTTGCTCAAAACCAATTTGTCTTTAAAACAGTTAAATCCTATTCTAAGCCTGGCTTTTTTTACCCTCAAGGAATTGTATGCTTTTCTCTTTCCTTGGAGATAATTTTATGTAACTTTTGGATATATATGTTTACACACACATACACACACACCCATATTTACCAGGCTTATCAGTAAATGGCCAAAGCCCTGAGGCAGCTATTGAAAATTAAACTTGATTGTAGTACAGTGGTATCTGCAATGTATTGGTTACTTATCCATTTTTACAAATAGGACACAAAAGCTTAATTTTATCATAATTGAAGAGCAATTCTGGGAAAGTCATGTAACTTAATGGTTTAACTGTTTTTATTGCCATATGTAAATGGACTATATAACAGCAGTAAATGTTGAACACAATCTAATGCACTACAATTTCTTTGGAACACAATTTAAATTTCAAATTATGTTTAATGCTTTTGTACGTATCATAGGTCTTGTTTTTAGAGCTTATCACGTAGAATTGATTTATACAAGGAGTCTAGAATTTGGGAAAAGAGAAATGGAGAGAAATAGAGTTCGCCATTTAGAAATTTGATGAAATATGCTCAGGAGTTGTGTTTTATTGACTTTTAAATCACCTTTTCCTTTCAGCATTTTAAACATTACCACTACCTTCCTGTATTATATATTTAAGTGATACTGAATAAGAAAACTTTTCATAATTGCTTTGTGTTGTTTAGCCTTAAACATTTCCTTTTTCTTTTGTAGAAAGTCTAATAAGAGGTGATATATAATAAGACACAATACATCCGTATTATAGGGGATTTCTTCCTGTTGAAAGGGTTCAGTCATTGGTACTTTTCAATTCTGTCCTTGGTCCTGCATCTATTTCTACACTAACATATTTTTCTACATGAAATAATGTTGAAAGAAAAAAGGGAAAAATACTGTTCTCTTTGGATACTAATTGACTTCAGGAAGTTACAGGGAAGATACAGATGTCAAGGAGATAAAAATTAAAACATTCCTTTGAGAAGCAGTTCGAATACTCTGAGACATTTTAGAATGTGGGTATTAGAAATAAGCCAGGATTCCTTTTGCCTATCAACCATAGGAAGAATTACTCTTAAAAATCTCCTTTATAAAATAACAAAACTTAGAAGGAGACTACTGAAAATGTATTGTGTATACAGTAAGGTACTTTGAAACTCATGAATTTTTTTTTAAATTTAGTCTTCTGCTTCTAGGAAAGCTTCAAACAAAATTGAGAAAATATGGAAATAAAATTGTTGTTAGTTTAAAACAAAACCTTTAAATAAAACATAATGGAATTTACAGCACACATGTATTACTGCCCACTGAACTGCCTGGAAAATCTTTGTTTCTCTTAAAGCTCTTACTTCTTGAGGGTAAACCCTTTGTTCACCTTCTGGCAATTCCCCCCTTTAATTCTCCAGTACGTAGGTTAAATAAGTATGTTTTATTCATTTATTCATGAATCTGTCTCTGCTATGTGCCAGACTTTAGGCATTTAATGGAGGAACCAAATGGTAATAAAACAAAGAGTTTGGAACACGACAAGGAGTAAACAAATACTTGCATAAACACAATATTATTCCTAAATGGAGATTTCATGGCTGTGGCAAGAAGGGATGTGCTCCTTTCCGTAGGTTCCTGCCCTTGTCAACAAGAGCTCAATGTCTCGGCATTGGCAATCAACCGTTCATTCCAGTAGCCACAGATGATTCTAACACTCATGGGTTTTCCAGTAGTCACAGCATAAGCCCCCTCCTCTCCCCAGAGCACACCTCCTCAGAGGACTGAGTGCCAGCTCCATTTGCCTTCTCAGTTGCTAATATTTAATAGTAATTCTAACCTCCTCCCTGTGCTTTCCCAGCTTTAGGGGTGACAGTGACTTTCTGTGGCCCCTACCTGTGTGGTATCATGGTGTTTCTATTGGTCTTTTCACTTCTAAATAAGTCAACTCATCATTGTCTATATCATTAGATGTGCGTTAAAATTACTGGGATGGTGAAACACGACTGAACTCTCTCTGATATAGCTGGCAAAACTCAAACATTAATCACATGTATCTATTTTTCTCCTAAAAGCCCACCTAATAATAATAATAAACCAGGCACTGTGACAGGCTCTGGGGAGTTTCTGATGCCCAGTTGATAAGACAGTGGAGGAGATTGGAATATAAGCAACTCAAGAAATGAGAATATAAAGGGTATTTTCAAAAGGATGCCAGCCTGATACAGAGACAATTAAACATATAGTGGAAAACTTACTCCCTGGCTTCACTTTATTTGCTGGTTCACAGCAACCTCATCCATTATCTTAGGCCTTTGACTGGCTTTGTAGGGGTGAGGCCCAAAGACAAACATTACTTCCCCAAAACAGAGGGAGAGTATTTCTATAAATAGAAAAGGAAACAGTGTAAAAGTGTGCCTTGGAAAAAGAAAGGGCCGGGGATATAGCTCAGGGGCACAGCACCTTGCTTTGTAAGTACAAGGTCCTGAATTCTATTCCCATTACCAAAATAAATAAAATAAATAAATAAATAAACAACAACAAAACAACTGGAATTGACACAACTAAGACTATTAGGGCAGCAACCTAGACTATTGTTAGAAACACATAACGAATTTTGTTGTGTTTTGGTGTTTGGGCACTTTTTTCAATGCTTGATGAATTCTGTTACTGCCCCAATGCTGTGTTCCTCAATATCTCATTATTGCTATGTCACTTCACTCTTTAGCATTAGCAACTAGGTCTATACTCTTCTTTTTCCCTCCACAATTCCACAGAGTTGGGCTTAATGCTAGTTCCTGGCCCTTTAAAGTCTGTATGATGTGGTCATAGCTAATTGGGTAAGGGTAACTGGCTAAACTTCCTGACAGGGTTGACATGCAAACATCTAGCTCTTAAGAATATCGCATACAGGATAAGTGAAAGAACAGAAAGGAGAAAAAGAAAGAAAGAAGGGAAAATATATATGTATATGGAATGATTGATGGGATAACTGTACTGCTAATGTCTAATGGTCTATGGAAAGGAACAATTAATGTCTTTTTTTCCTTTTTGACCAATTTTGCATGCTTATATCTGGTAATCTGAACAAGTAATTTGAAGACACCAATATGCAATATAACAACCACTGGTGAATTCCTACTATCTTGTCTAATGAAACTCTATATCATTTCTAATGTTTTTTATCTTTTATCCTCTTTAATGGTTTGATCAACCTTGCATTCCTACATCTGGTAATCTGAGCAACGTTGTTGAAGATAACAGTAGGTAATATAACAACCACTGTTAATTCCTATCATTTTGTTCTGAAAGCTTGTATCATCTTTATTGTTTTTGTTTTGTTTTGTTTTGTTTCTGCCTATATTGCTGGTATTTTGCTCTTGTTCTTTTTATTATTCTCTTTAAAATAGAAACAGAACATCACACTGGAAAAGTGGAGCTGCAGGAGCATTATGAGACTGTGAAGCGTGCTCTTTAAACAGAATGCTTATAGGAGTTCTGAGTGGTGAGAGGCCAACAGGGCACAGACTTAAGTGAAGCTCAGAAACAAGCCATGCAAAGGTCACATGAAAGAATATTCTAGGTAGATGGAATAGCAAACACAAAAGCCTGAGACGGAGATGGTCTTGGCCTATTTGAGAAAGTGCAAAGATCCTATGGGGTTGAAATGGAATAAGCGAGGGATAGAAAATGATATAAAAACATAGCCAAAGGTAGGTCATGTAGGACCTTGCAGGTGCAAGGTAAGAATAGTGGGCTTACGGGTCAGGGTGGTGAAAGCCACTGGAGAGTTTTAAGCGGGAAAACAAGTTGCTCTGCTTCTTTTTTCCCTTTTTGTAGTAAGTAGCTATATTTATTGAAGCTCACGAGGCAGTAGCAGGAATGGGGAGAAGGGTGATGGGAAAGAAGTTGAAGGGTTAAAGGACACATGCTTTGTTTGAGATACCTATTTAATATTTAAGTGAAGATGTCATGTAGACAAGCATATTTACATGTTGACTGCTCAGCACAGAGTTTGGACTAGAGATGTGTGTGTGTGTGTAGCTATATTAGGTGATGAGAAAGCCATGTGGTAAGATTATCTAGGCGGTGAGCATCCGTAGAGAAGAAAGGAGACAGAAGACTGAGCTGTTGGGCGTGACAATATTTGGAAACCATAAGGAGGGTGCAACTCTACCAAAGTTGACCAAAAGTGAAGCCAAGCAAGGCAAGGGAAAATCCAAGGTAAAATGTAAAACATGTATTAAGGAAGTTTCAAAATAAAGGGAGGAAATTCACAGAGAACAAGTAATTTTATGGTGGTGCATTGATCACTGAATTAGCAACATGGAATCATTAGCGACCAATACAAGTCAATATAGCAGTATAAAATCTGATAGATATTTACTCAGGAGAAAAATAGTAGATTGAGAAACAGTATAGCTCAAATTTTAAAGGATGTTCTTTAGACTACATCAGAGAAGGAGAATAATAGCTAGATGAGATTTCTGATGAACAGATTATTTGCTTCTGTTTAAAGCTAGTAGATACATAAATTTTATACCTAGGAAATTGGTTTAAAGGATGGGGGAAATGAATGATGGATGAGAAATATGTAACACTAGGAACAAATTCCTCGAGCAGGCAATGGGAGAAAAATCTCATTTGGCCATATAAGATTTCCTTTTGAAAGATGTATGGGCAATTAGTTCATGATTAAATGAAAAATTTGCAAATATACATCTAACAAGGGCTATAGATTTTCTGTTTCTTTGTAAAAATATAGACTATTTCTTATAGATGTTTTAGGTTTATAGCAATATTGAGCAGAAAGTAGAGAGATTTTTCTACTGTCTCTACACATATACAGCCTTTTCTATTGGCAAAACTCTACACAGAGTGATACTTTGGTTACAGTCTCTAAATCAACATGGATAATGGGAACAAAAATCAACAATGATAGATTGTAATACAGAAGTTCATAGCTTATATTATTGTTTACCATTGGTGTTGCACACTGTTCAAGTTTGGAAAAATGTATTGATATATATCTATCATTATATTTTCAGACAGTGTTTCACTGCCGTGAAAACCCTTAATGTTCGGCATGATTATCTTACTTACCCATGGTAATCACAGATCTTTTCACTGCCTTCATAGTTTTCTGTTTTCCAGATTGCCCTGTGTTTGGAGTTGTACTGTATATAGCCTCTTCATATTGACATCTTTCACTTAGAAATATACATTTAAGTTTCCTTTGTGTCTCTTCATGACTTGATCACTTATTTCTTTTCACTGAGTAGTGTCCATTATATGAATGTACCAGAGTATTTATCTATTCACCTATTAAAGGACATCATGGTTGCTTCAAAATGTTGAGAATCATAAAATAAATCATGCTAAAACTTTCATGTGCATTTTTTGGTGTGGCCAAAATTTTCAATTTGTTTGAGTAAATAACTGGGAAAGCAATTGATGCACTGTATGATAAAAATGTTTACTATTGATAGAAACTGAAAATTTTCCTTCTAAATTGATTATGCCAATTTGGATTCAATCCAGCAATGAATCCAGCAATGGGATCACCTGTTTTGTTTCCTCACTAGCATTTGGTGTTTTCAGGGTCTTGGGATGTAGACATTGTAATGGGTGTATAGTGCTATCTCATTGTTTCAGTTTGCACTTCCTTGATACCACCTGGCATGAAAGATATCTTCATATGCCTGTTTGTTATCTGTATATCTTCTTCAGTGGGTGTCTTAGTTACTTTTCTCTCCTTGTTGAGACAAAGTACCTGACACCCAAAGTTAAATGAAGAAAAGTTTATTTAGCTCATAGTTATAGAAGTTTCAGTTCATAGTTGGCTGGCTCTAAGGCAGAGTGGCACATGGCAGAGGGCAAACCATTCATGGCAGTGGAAGACAGCAAAAACAATAAGGGAAGGGGACAAAACTCTTTCTGTCCCTTATATTGTATGCAGGACACCCACCCTAGGGCAGATGTAGCCCTCACACTCTTAATCTCAGCACTGGACCATTGATCAATCACAAACTCTAGATTCAACAACCTCTGTAAAACCTACCCCTCACCCATCATTGCACGAAGCTTTAGGAGGACATCTAGACATGAACCATAAGAGTAAGGTTTCTGTTAGGGTCCATTTTTAAATTGGATAGTTTTCTTGCCATTGAATTTTATGAAAATATGACTTTTGAAACTTTTTTATCTCTTTCTGTGCATTTTTATTATCTGAGTAGTTTCTTTATGCAAAACAGAAAAATTTAATTTTACAAAGGTCCACATTAGTCATTGTTTTATAAATTTCCCTTTGGTGCTGTGTGTAAAAAGTTATCTTTAAACTCCATGTTACCTAGACATTTCTCTGTGCTATCGTACAGGTTTATATTTTATATTTAAGTCCATGATTCATTTTGAGTTAGTTCTTGTGAAATATGTAAAGTTTGTGCACCTGATGTCCATTTTCTGCATCACAATTTGTGGGAAAGTCTATTTTTTTCCCAGTGCATTGCCTTTGCCCCTGTACAGTTGACCATATTCATGTGGATTTATTTCTGAGCCTTTCATTCTGTTTCACTGATCTATTTGTCTATTCTTTTATCAATGTAAAACTCTTTGGTTATTGTAGCTTTACTGTAAGTCTTGAAGTTGAATAATAACTGTCTTGTAACTTTGTTCCCTTCAAAATTGTGTTGACCATTCATGGCTTCTCCCTCTCCATGTAAATTTCAGAATCAGTTTGTTGATATCTTCAAAGTAGCTTGCTGAGATTTTGTCATTGCACTGAATCTAGAGGTCAATTTAGGAAGAACTGACACCTTGACAATACTGAGTCATCCGGTCCACTGACATGGAATAACTCTTCATTTATTTTTCTTCTATTTCTTCCATCAGAGGCTGTAATTTTTCTTATATATAGTTTGTATAATTATTGTTCAAAATATACCTACGTATTTCTTTTTTAGGAGTGCTTCAGTCAGTGTCAGTATTTTTCAAAGTTTCGTTCTAGTTGTTCATGGCTGGGATATCAGAAAGCTAGTAATTTATTACATTGACCTGCATCTTGTGACTTTGCTATAATTGTTTATCAGTTGCAGGTATTTTAAAAAGTTGTTTTAGTTCTACATGAGTATGTTCTCTATGAAAAAATCAATTTCATTTATTCATTCTGATTTGTATTTTTATTTCCTTTTCTTGCCTTACTGAATCAGCTAAAACTTTCAGTATAATCTTGAGAAGGAATCATGAGACAGAATGTTGTTGTTTTATTTCAGATCTTGGCAGGAAAGCTTCAAGAGTTTCATCACTAATATTATATTACCTGTAGCTTTTTTGTAACTCTTCGCTGTTATGTTGAGGGTGTTCTCTATTTCTAGCTTACTGAGTGATGTTGTCATGAATGGGTGTTAGATTTTGTTAATATTCTTTCTGAATCCATTAATAGGGTCATGTGATGTTTCTTCTCAAGCCTGTTAATATGCTAGATTAAATTCATTGATTTTCAAATGTTGAACTTGCCTTGCATACCTGGTATAAATAGTACTTGGTTATGTTATATAATGCTTTTCATACAATGTTTGATTTGATTTGCTAATATTTTAATCAGAATTATTGTATCTGTATTGCTTTATCATTATCTTATAGTATCTTTGTCTCTTTTTTGGTATGGCAATGCTCACCTCTGAATGCATGAGGAAGTAGTATCTCTGTTTTTACCTTCTGAATGCTTATGAAAATTGATATATTTCTTCCTTAAGTTTTTGGTATAATTCACCAGTGATCCAGATTTTTGTTGGTGGTTTCTGTTTTGAAGTATTATTAATTATTGATTCAAGTTCTTTTAGATATAAGTCCATTCAGGTTGACTATTTCTCCATGTGTGAGTTTTGGTAGATGGTATTCTCCTAACAATTGGTCCATTTTGTGTTTTTTTTAAAACAGAGTATCAAGATTGATAAATGAAAGCAATATAGGAGATAGGAAATGTTAGCGTTTTGAGGCAAATGATAGCGTGAAAATTTTCTCAAACAGAGGAATAAATTGATTAGGATAATGCAGCTGAATTTTTAAGTGGTGATCAAGACTTGATGTTCAGAGAAATGAGTATATGGTAATATTAGCATGCATATTTAGATGCCTGGAAGAAAGTGTGAATAGACGGAAAATAGTACTTAACCAGGGATATACGTTTGCTAACTATACCTGAATGAATGGCAGGTGAGGAGTTCAGGTATATACAAAGGAGTAACTATAATGATCTATGGAATGCAAGTTATATAAAGAAGAGATACATCAAGATATAAAGGTTTAATAAATGCCAAAATGCTGATTTGATTAAGTTTTCTGTGCCCTGGTTTGCTTAAGCAATTGTATCACCAGAGAAGTGGTATTTGTTAGGTGATATAGCTACTGTTGTGAACACTGTGTGGGGAGACACGCGCAGGGAAGAGACAAGGTGGCTGGAGGTGAGAAATTTCAGAAAGTGAGTTTCTAGGAACTGAGTTCCCATCGAGTCAGTGATAAATGATAAAGGAGGGGTGGAGACAGACAATGAGCCAGGTGGTCAGGACTTCCCGAAGGAGAGAGTGGCCAGAAAAGCGGAAAGAGGTCGGAGGGTTGGGCCTGGAAGGGTGGCAAATGGCTATAACATTGTAGGACAGGAGAATCCCACGGTGAGTTCTTCAAAAGAAGAGTTTTAGGAACATACAAGAACAATAGAAAAACAATGAAGAAAACAATGAAGAGAGGCAGAAAAGATAGTCTAGAAAAGCAAAGAATAAGCAATCAGATTTCAACAAGTATATTTCAGACTTAATGGAGTGTAGGAGGAAAAACTCATCTCACCTTTAAAAGCAGGGTAGAATTAATAATGTCTCCACGAACTAATGAATATTTCACTTAATGCCAAATAAAGATGAAAACAATATTCAGTGAGATGGCTATTGAGTGGCATCTATATATTCCAATGATATCGTAAGCTATGAAAATCAAATAAAAATACTCCAATTATATTATTGGAAAATCAAATAAAAATACTCATCCACAATAAAGAACTATTAAGAGATTTAGCTAAGAGCAGCTGTAAAGTTCTGACTACTAATTTAGCTTACTTACATAATTTACTATACTATTATTGTCACAAATACCATGCAAAGAGATGATATTCACTATAGAGAAGAAAATAATTTCAGACAGACTTTAGCTAGATTTAATCCCTATTTTTTTAAAGTTGCTGGTGTTGGGTGTATGTGTGTTGCAGCTAGTGTATTACGCAATAAAATTTTACAGGCAAAGTTGGAAAAAAAAGTTGTAGTCTCCATATTTTATGGAAAGAAGTCAATTGATGTGTGGGATATAAAAACTAGCTATAAGAAAATCAGTGTTGGACAAATGCAGTTAGTACTTTCTGAATAACTCTTGCTAATTTCCCATGTGTTTCCTAATCACAGAGCTTTCATTTGAAATTATTTTTTGTCATTTGACTCTGGTGATAGATACATGGTTATGTTTTACAGGTTGTGGAACTAATATTTGTTCATCCGTTGACTTGTATACTTTACCTGTCTTCCCTAGTTGTTAAATTGGGCATGATTTTTCAGCAAAATAGCTAACAAACATGTTCACTTCATGTGTAAGCTTTATCTAAAATGCAACATCAACACTGATGTAACATTTCCTAGATGAACAATTGTTTCAGCTGTCCTTATGTCAACTTACCGGCCAGCCTATCTGGTATTTATCATCCTATTCATGGTGTTATGTAGTCATGTCTTCTTTGTTGTAATTTGGGCAAATCACTAAGTTGACAATCCTCAAAGCAGGTACATGTTTCCATAATTTGTTTTGGAGATGATCATTAAGGTCTTGTAATTTCAAAGGCACATGTGATGAAACTGCCATATAGTATTAGAGAACTGATATTTCTCCCTTGTATAAAAACTTCAACGAAGAGTTCACTTGTACAAGGGATATTGAAAATATATAAAATATTTTAAAAGTTACAATAACAGACAAGTTGCCACTGGTCTTCTTCAAACTAGTACCCCTCATTTCAAACACACTTCTCCCATTGTTCTTGTCACTGTCTGGAGTGGTTCTGGAAGTTCTCTTTTGTGAGTGTCTTTGCGAGGTGTGATAAAATGGTGAGTATTGTTGCAGAATGGAAAGGCAGGCTCAGGCTCCTAAAACCATTACAGTATGTCCTCACCCACCTCATTCAGTACATTTGCCACCAGATGACTTCAAGCTCTTCACCAAAGTAACAAGTGTGAATGTTTTGAATCATTTTACCTTACTGATTAATTCATTCCTTAGGACATCAAGTCAGCCGTGACAGCACAACTGAAGACACAACAGAGAACTTCCAGAATGTCAGACAGGGACAAGACAATGGGATAACCATTGGCAACACAGGGAGAACGGTTTTGGGGTGAATTAGTGGCAGTGTCTTTTACTGCAATACTTTTAAAAATTTAAACATTCAGAACAGTTTTTGGTCATACTTCATACTTTATGGGGAAGAGTCAAGTATCTTTTACCTTATAAGAAATGTTCCCCCCTCACAGATGTTTTTGGTAGGTCAGTGCTGAAGAAGGCCCTCAGAGACCAGTGTCTTATCACAAGTGCGGACAGAGAGAGTGAGCTGCCCTGGATGCAGACTGTAGAGAGCTTACAATAATGATAATACTCAGTAAAAATAGACTGGTTTTCATTATAACAACTGCTTAGCGATTCTAAACAAAGTCAATAATAAAATATTCCTTCAGGAAGTTTTTGCTGGTCTAAGTGCTAAAAACTCTAATGGTGAATTGTAATAATATATGCATAAATTACAAATCAGCATATTTTTATTATCCTTGAATAAGCATTGTTTCTACATGGAAATTGATTCAAAACAAAGTTGCCATTATAGATATGGTTCTGCAAGACATATGGACTCAGTTATATATGTTTTAGGATGAAATTTGTTAAAAATTCAGAGTGCTAGAATTTAATTCATCTAGGATTTGTGTTGCAACATCCTGTGGCACCACATATTACTGTGTTTCAAACCATAGATTTTAAATGAAAACGTGTTAAAATGTAAAAACAAAGAAATAGACCTTCAAATGCATCATCAGGCACAACCCCTTAGAACTGAATGTATGTTTAAAATGTAAAACATAGACTAAAAATTTTTTAGTTGGTAGATGCAAATTGTAGTCCATATGTGAAATACTTTTCTGAGATACGATCATATCTTTAAAGTTAAATTAAACTCTTTCTAAGTAGTCTGTTGTTTTAAAACTAAAAAAAGCAAAAATGTTGCAGCAGCAATATAAATTAGTACTTTCATAAAATGTACAATATGAGAATGTTTCATTAAAATCTACCTATTGACTACTGCGCAATCCTTTGCATACTAAGGATTTTCTTGGTCTGTAAATTCTTTTCTCAGATTATTATTGTTGTTTCCTTTATGATCATTCTAAAGTACTTCAAATTGCTGGTGGAGTGATGCTTTGTAAGAGAAGACTACTTGTACCTGGAAAACTAGATACCTGATATTCATCAGCAGCATAATAGCATTGATGTGCTGGGGACATATTGCAATTACATTTATGTATTTATCATACTCTTAAAGGCTAAAGGCTGTGACACAAAGAGAAGGTCCAGAATCCTGCAGATCTGCATCTGATTCTCAACCTTCTCTATTTCTAGCTGTGTTGCCCTGAGCCAACTTATCCTCTGGAAGCCTCAGTTTCTTTGTCCCTCAGCATGTCCACAAAACATAGTAGCTATATCTCAGGAGGTTGTCATGGGAATTGAATGTTATATAACCAGGAGTTCTCAGCTAATGCTTAATCCATATGATGCGCCCGATAAATATGTTTCCCTTTCCTCTATAGGATTTCAATAATTTAGTTCTTACTTGATTTGTACAGGGTAAGTTTTGACTTCATGGACACTGTCTTCATGCTGACTGTTAGGCACAAAGGAGGCCCATGGAACATTTGCGAATGAGCTGTCATATGTGACACAGGTTTCCTGATGGTTTTGTGAAAGTTCCAGCAGATTATTCATTGACTGATTTATAAAACAATAAATGAGAGGCATTAATTTTTACTGTTTATTAAAACTACATGTGTCATTCAGTTATAAATGGGAGCTCTTGAGCTCCCAGAATGGAGGTCTGTGGAAGGTGTGAAGAATGTACTGCTCAGGGGTAGGTGGCGAGAGGGGATTAAACAGAAGTTGATCCATGATAACAATTTTATATTGGTCTCTTCCCAGGAAAGATTGGTATTGGTGGCCCAAAGTAGAGAGCTCTGTATCCCATTACCAGTCAATGAGTCATTCAGTCTCCCGCAGATCCAAATAAAGTTTTACAGAATACCCTATGGCATGCCTTTCAAAATATATGAACGCTGTAAAATTTATCATTTATTTTACCGCATGAACCGCGTCTGTCCCTTTCCCACCATTTGGGATAGCAATCTCACCATGTGTTTTTGGCTCTTAGGTTATCATCAGATATATGGGAGTTCGCTGAGCTTTTTCCATTCTAAGTCCCCATGGTATTTTCAGGAGTTTTATAACTAGGTTGTAAAAATTCACTCTAAACTGAAACTTGGCAAACAATATATTTAATCTGGGAAGTTAACTTCTTTTATAAAGTCCAGAATCTATTTAGCCCTTCTTCTGAGTTTTCAGAGACCTTGGAAAAATAAAGTGAGCAATTAAAGTTTTTTGTATCTTAAATAAATGAAATTCAATTTCTCTAAAATCCCCTCAACCCTATTTTTACAGGTGAATAGCTTATTTTTTTGGACCAAGTTCTTATATATTTGGAAATAGGTTTTTCTTTTGGCACAACGAATAGAGTAATTAAAAAAGGAACTAGGCTGAGCTTACCCTCTTACGTTTGTTTGTTTGTTTGTTTGTTTTTTTTTTTTGCGGTACTGGGGATCGAACTCAGGACCCTGCGCTTGCTAGGCAAGCGCTTATTCCACTGAGCTATACCCCCAGCCCCCTCTTACGTCACTATAATAACAACGTCTATTTAGAGAGTGGAGCCTGTCTGAATTTACAAAGGGAACTGAGATGTTAACCTGTTCCCTAGCAGGCAGATCAGGTAGAAGTATCACTTAAACTATGCGATAATTCTTCAATTTTGAAAAAAATTTCTAAATGATGCTAAAACTTCTGTTTGGAGTTGATTCATTAGAAATTGGGCATGATTCCCTCATCATCATACAATACCCAAAAATGGAAATTAGAACTGTCCATCCTTTTCAACACCAGAGAGTGCTGTTTCAATGTCTTCCTTTTTACTAGGACAAGGATCCAGGGATGAATTTTCCAAAGAAGTTGATTGACCAGATGCAACCTACACTAACTGCCTAATTACAGGGAAAGACACAGGAGGGATGAAGTTAAACAAAGGCAGAGAGTAAAACAAAGCTACGTTTAAAATGAGCTTCACAGCTTTAACACACTTTCCTATATATTTTACCATGGAAATGCAGAAGAGAATTAAATCATGGTCTTTGGAGTTGGAGAGATCTGATGGTTACGAGCTGTGTGGCCTCAGGGAGGATACTTAATCTTTACAAGTTTCACTTTGGTTGTTCCTCAAAGTAGAGACAATAATAGCACATGCTTCCTTGAGTTCTAATATTACTTAAAAGGAGAAAATGCATGTAATTCAATTAACATAATTACTAGCAAGCAGTAATTAATCAATACTAGTTTTTATTGTTAATGCTACACAATTTTATGGTTAGCTTTATAAAGTAAATTTCATTATTATCTTTACCACTGTATAGATGAGAAAAATGGACTCAAAATGGCTTTTAACCTTTACAAGAGCACAAATGTTGTAAATATGCTTGACTTCACTTCAATCTTAGCTTGTCTGACAACAAAGTAATACTTTTTCCAATGGTACCCACACAGCTTATTTGAGGAAGACTATCTTACAAAGATAGATATTTCATAGAGGACACAAACATTTTGATGAAAATTTAGGTAACATTTTGATTCACAAACATTAATATTTTTCAACATGTTCACAAAGTAGGCTTTCAGGATCCCTGAAGTTTTTATTAAAGTGTATTAACTATGTATTAAAATGTCCTGTAATGGATTGAATGTATCTATTGTAGTCTGTTAATAGCTCCTGGGTTTTCCCACTGGACTAAAATGGTTTAGAATGAAATAGCCATAACAGTTTAATAGCTTATTGATTTCTAAATTCATGGAATTTACTTGGTACCATAGGACTAGTTCCTGTACACAAGTGATCATGACAGCTTCTGTGTGTGTGTGTGTGTGTGTGTGTGTGTGTGTGTGTGTGTATGTGTGTGTGCATGTATGTATATGATTGAGTAGATCATACAGGAGAAGGCGAAGAGATTAGAGGAAGGGTTTGTTTTTAGTATAAAGCTGACTTGAACTGATTTAAAACAAAGGAAGAGTAGGGTTGGGTTCATAAATTTAATGGTATATATGGTTGAGACAACAGTGCGTTGTAGTAGTTACTTTTGCATTCCTGGGATAAGGTACTCAGTACTTCCAAATTAAAGGACTACTGGTTTATTTTATTCATGGCTGTGAAGGGTTCCATCTATGGTTGCATGGCTTCAAGACAGAAATGGCACAGTGGAAAGGTCCAGCATTGGAAAATTGTTCAACTCTTTGCAGCTAGGAAGCAGAGTCAGAAGGATGAACCAGGAACACAAAAACAGTTATCCAAGTCACTCCTCTAGATAGGATTCACATATTAATGGCACATTCAACTATGAATTTATGAATGAACTAAGCACATTTCTGTCATGAAAAAACCACATTTCAAGAGGCCCACTTTTGCACATATGAGATTTTGGCGGACATTCTATACTAACCTATAAAGTGCACTCAGGCTGCCCTTAAAGCACCACTGAAGAGTGCATGCTCATACCTCAAGCTGCCAGCACTCTTGGTTGTGTTCCTCTTCCCTAAAATGGCTATTAATGGGGCTCCTTGGCCAACGTGTTTTCTCTTTGGAGGCAAAGTGTGATTAATGTCTTGGCAATATGGGCTCTCACAAGCCTTCCAGTTTTAGTCGTTTAGGGTAACTGAAGTTCCTTACAGCTTCAGAGTTTCTGTAGTTTTGGCTGAGTACTGTACTGTGCAAGCACCAGAGTCCAAACTAATCAAGTTGACACAGTTAAGTTTAATCACCACATTCCACCCCTTGTTAGCTTGACACCAAAAGCATACTTACTGTCTAAATAAATAAACTAATCACTTGATATTTCCACTTAACATGATACAATTATCACGTGCACCAACAAAATGTAATTGTTCCTGCCTCAAAGTCGCAACCGTTCCAGCATTTTTCAAAATTTTAAGTCAAAATTCCTGCTGACATTCAGAACAAACTCTTAACTGTGAACTCCTGTAAAAATGAAAAACAAGTCACATAATCCCAAGGTACAGGGGAAATATTCCCATTTCAAAAGAGAGGAATAAGGAGTAGAAAAGAATCAGGAAAAACAAAACAATACTGAAACCAAGCCAAGTAAACATTAAGTACTGTAGCTCTATATCCAGCATCTTTAAGTCCTAAGTCCTATCCAGCATCCCTGGGCGCATCATAGTGCTATGTGAGTTCCGATTGATGTGGGCAACTCCATCCCTATGGCCTTGTCAGTTGCAGCCTACCTGTCCTCTTTCTTGGGCTAGCTGTGTTCATGCACTAGAGTTTTCTTCCACAGACCTTCATAGAATCTCTGATTTCATGGAGTCTCCACTGTACCATTGGCTTCACTGCCACAGATTATATGTGCTGCCACCTCAGGGGATCCTTGCTTGGTCTCCCAGGCCTTCTTTCAAAATCTAGAAGGAAGGTCTATGACACCACAATTCTTGCAGTCTACATTCTGGTAAAACCAGCATTATGTAGTTGATATTAAGGTCTGCCACCAGCATAGGCAGTAGATAAACACTCTGGGATCACTTTTGCAGCAGTCTCTGAGTGACTGAATGACTGAGCATGGTGAAAGGAACAGAAACTAACTTACTAGGAGACCTTTCATTTTAAATGGAAATTTTATGCCTTTGCACACTTGGGCTTGTGATAGATGGGAGTTTGCTGATTTCTGAGTTGCATTCAAAACATCTTTCTTCTTGCCCCTGTATAAAATACTTTGTTTCAATTAATAGCCCTAATCTCTTCAGCAACCATATTGCCTTTGACCACAACATTATACACTGTTCTTTCTGAGCCCAAATTTAAAATTTTCAAAGTTTTCTGCTCTTCTTTTTGCCCACAATTATTACTATAAATCTGGCTAAAAGTAGTTGGCAATATTCATTCCAAAACCTAAAAATAGGGTTGCCTTTAAATTTTCTCCACCAGAACAACTGATCTACGGCTCTTAAGCTCAGTCTTCAGGAAAGTCTCAGGGCATGGTTGGAATGAAGATGATTTATTTTTCCCAAAGTATAACATGCATAGCCTCTAGAGTCTTTGTACCAGGTATATCCCCAACTGAAACATCCTAGCCTGGCTTTTTTTTTTTTTTTTTTTAGCCTGGCTTTTAATGTCCATATTCTTATCAGGGTTCTGGTTTTCTAAGCTCTGACTGAATTCACCTTTCAGGGTCTACTTTCAGTATTCTAGGGCTTCTCTAAAGTTCTCCAAACACCTCCCCAAGCCAGTTCCATAGGCTTCTAAACTACTTGGTCGGGGGCAGTCACTTCAGTATCCCCTCTTTTGGGGAATCAATTTTCTATATTAGTCAGCTTTCCTTGCACAGTACTCAAATCCACAACTTAAAGGAGAAGAGGTTTAATTTGGTCCACTCTTTCACAAGATTCAGTCCATGGTCAATGGACTCCAAAGCAAAAACATCATAGCTAAAGGATATAGTGGAACAAAGACTCTGAGTTCATTGTGAATGGGAAACAGAGCAGGGAATAGTAACAAAGAGGAAAGGGCCAGGAATCATAGAGTACCCAAGGTTCTACCTTCATGACCTACCAGACACAGCCAGAAATGTGCTTTTTATTCTGCAAGGCAGCTCTCAAGGTTATCAAGTTAACATAATTAAGTTCAGCCACCATGAGACCCAAACACTTAAAAAAAATCTCTACCTAATAGCTTTACTGACATCCCATCACGAATGGTCAAACAGAAATTATTATTAACTAAGCACAGAACTGATTTTTCTGCTGCAAACTTCACCCTGTAATTTCTGCTTTCATTACTTACCTTATTATTTTGCAGTTGTCTTGTTTGTACTCATCAATATTAAGCAGAAGTGAATACAGAGTTTTATGGAGGGTCTGGAAGAGCAACTTCTAAATTCCAGCGCAGACATAGCTAAGAGATGACAATAGAGGTATTCCTAGTTGGTTTCTAGTGCATTCCCAAGCGTTGTGGCTTTTTTCTGTGTCCCACAGCCACAAACTACTGTCTTCATATATGTTAATACGAAGTATCTATCTGTTCCTTCTGAAATCTGGATTTGATCCTTATAACTTTGGGGATATGATGAATGAAGGACTTAATCTAGCCAGCCACTCTCTGTCTTCAATCTTCTATTTTAATAAGTTAAATGAATGAGCTTTGCTTTGGCATATTTAATCACAAAAATCTAAAAGCATAGTGCTGGAGGAAAAATGTGTTGGACTTCATTGAATCTCAAACTACTCACAAGCCATTTGATAATCTCTTTGAACAACACTATGTTCAACTCTGTGAAATCAAAGACAATGCAAATAGTGGATCACCTGGCAATTACTTCTTTACCTTTCATCCTGGATGAGAGTCACCATTCATCAGTGTTTCCCAGTTGATTAAACTGAAGGGAAGTACTGATGGCAGGGAGACTTCTTTACCTGTCACTCTGCCAGAAAAGATGTTGAGCACAAGAAAGCCAGAGTTCCCAGTGGGCTAAACTTGAAAAGTGGCTCAAGGTTATCTTTTACTTATTCATTTATTCACTAAACACACATCAAACATTTTGTCTTTGGTGACACTAGTCTTCCCATTTTGCATCTTTTTCTCCCACATCTCTGTTTCCTCAAATACTCACTGCTCTTACATTTCTTTACTCTTCAGCAATCAAAGCTCCTTAAACCCATCCCCACTTTATAAATAAGTAAGATGTTACCTTACTGAAGTAATCTTGCAGTTAAATAGTGGTCCAGTTCTAAGTTTAAATGAATGAACTAGGTGTGATTCTTTGAGTCAGGAAGAATTTAGAGCATCTGGATCATCCTACCGTCCATGAAATCACATCACCTGATTGACCACACAGTATGTGGACCTGGGCCCCTCTTGTGCAATAATGCAAGTGAACTAGAAGTTGAATTATTTCATTGCTGTAGAATGAAAGCTGCTAAAAGAAACTGGCAAAGAAATCTCACTGAGTAGCTGACTGCCTAAAGTATAGTACATGATCTGAGGTTGGACAGAGCCAACCTTGATACTTGATAGTGAAACTAATTGTGAAAGCCAGCAGTGTCTTTCATTCAGCTGTATTCTAAGCCTTAAGTGTTTATTTATACAAGGACATCGATTATACATTTTCACGTTTGTTGTGAAAGCTACATGATGTAACTATGCAAAATGCTTATAGGACAGTGACAACACTGCGTAAGTGTTAAATGTTTGTAATGATGATGAGAAAAAGGGAAGGAAGTGAAGAAAGGGGCTAGAAGGAGGAGGGAGACTTATACCTGACTGATCCTTCGGAGATTTACATTTGCTACTAAAGCAAGATTTGTTGACATGTGCATGGCTGCTCAGGACTGAGTATGCCTTCTCGTCATTTCCATCCCTGACTGGTAAATTCCGGTGTGGTTACACTGGCCATGTCTTTTCTCAGATTCTGCTCTTGTCCTTGAGGTAAAGAACCCTTCTCGTTTAGTCATTTCTTTACTTTCCTATCCTTTTGTTTTCTGCATGTTTGGTGAAGGCTTAGCAAGGCAGAATCTGAACTAAAGTCTGGGTTCCATACATTCTTCTTGAATATAAAGATTCTGCCACTCTTTACATTAAAAAAATATTTAATGAAAGTCAATATTAGTGTCAGACATTAAGTGATAAGATTCATTGGTTAACAGTAAAATGTAAGTGGTTTTTCAGTGGAGCTTCATGTTCAAAGAGGTTCACATGATATGATACTAGGTATTATCAGTCATTAGAAATTACAGATAAAATTTTAATGATGTACAATTGCATACCTACTTGGAGAAGCAGCTGAAATTCTCACACGCTGCTAATAAGAATATGACATAGTACAGCTATTTTCAAAAATAGCTCTGCAGTTTCTTTTAGTTGCACATAAACAGGACAAATCGAGGTATATCATGTACAGGTACGAGTTACCTACAATGAATGTAATCATTGTAGATACCTAAGTTGTACCAATAAACTTAAATGTACAAAATAAATAAATTTATACACATAATGTATAACACATCTAGACCAATGTCAAGCACTTATCCAAAAGAAACAGAAATTTGAATTTATAAAAAATATAAATTTAAAAACTTATAGTTGCTTTATGCATATTCACCAAAGTGGTAATGTCTTTCATTTGGTGAATGGGTACATAATCTATGGTATATTCATACATTTGTCTACTGTTGAGTTGTAAAAAGGAAGATTTTACTGGAACATACAATGTCATGGGTGAAAGTGTGATATTTTGTCTTGTGTGAGACAAAGACCAGAGCTCAACATATTAAGTATTATATGAATTAATTCATGTGACATACTAGATAAGAATTCAGATTAGCAATTTTAAGTGACTCAGGAGTAAGAGTAAGTAGTAGCTATAAAGAGGCAAGATGAAGTCATATTTCTAGGTAATGACATGTTAAGAACCAGAAAACGGTAAATTTTACTGTACACAGAACTGTTGATTAAAGAAGAAAAACACATACAAAATGAAGGGGATCTGATAGTATGTTACTGAATAATACATTAATCAAATATTTTCAAAAGAAAATAGGACTATATAGATTCAATCCTTCATTTCCTCAAAATAAAATTTCTGTGTGGTCTTGCTAATTTCAAGAAATACTATAAGGAAAAACATAAATCTTTAATTATTCCAACAGATCAAGTCAGTATTTCATAATGACAGGTCTACATAAATATTTAATTAAAACAGAATCAATAGGTTATATAATGATCACCAAATAAGACTTAAAATACATCCTTTAGGTAAAATAATATAGTTACAAAAAGCTAAAACTTTGTTAAAGAATGAGAATTTTAAAGTCTTACTGACAGAGCAAACATACTTCACTGATACATGTCAACTTAACGGGATGATCAGTGACCCGGGTTTGATTTTTTTTGGAAACAGCAATTTAAATCCAGTTCTGGCTAAGAATCAATCCATCTATGACCAAAGTACTTTAGCTGAACTGGTCAAAATGCTATTCTCTCTATTTTGAAGCCTGGAACTCTGAAAATAAATCAAAATAAGGGTAATAGTTATTCCAGAAAGGGATAAAAATGAAAGTAGAAAAGTAATAAAGGAATGCAGTAGACTCACAATGTTGACATTTAAAATAATAATTAACTGGATTTGTAACTGTTATATGTGTGGATACTTTATTGTTTCAGACGTTTGCAATATTCAAAAGAATCAACTGTTATGTATGAAATACTACTTAAAGCAAGATTGTTTAATAAATTTACAGATGCCAAAGATGATTTTCAAAATTATATTTGTTAGATAAATGAGTTTGTGAAACTCGTTATTAAACAAACTCAACAATTATCCAATAGTGGTAACAAAAATGAAATAAATTGAGAGATTAGTGGATGTGGTGAAAGAACAGCAGAGGGATGGGAAATTCTGGACCTTTGGGACTACACACACAAAATAAAATTTCTTTTGTGAAGTGAAGAGGGTGCAAGAATTAGGATAAAGAATCAGAGATGTTAAAATATTTAAGAAAAAACACTGAAATAGTGCAAAATCAAAATTGACCCTAAAATTTTGCATAAGGTTGTGGAGGTAGAAACCACACGGGTGGGCGAACATAATTTCTGTGCTTTTGTTACTTTGGAGGCCTTTTTAGTTTAGTTTTTGTTGTTTGTTTTTACAGTGGATTCTGATATATTCTGGAAACGAAAATGGGGCATTGGTCTGCAGTCTCTGAACCATGCTCATATAAGATAGTGGGATTGAACTCATCACCTCAGGGTGTCCAATATGAGCTTTTTATGATTTAACAAGAAGAACAATCCTTTCTTAGAGTTGTAGCTGTTATTTTAAATTAGGACAGAAAGCATTGGTTGATAGACTCTTAGGAGATTTTCCTATCTTTATGAATTATCCACATCATGACATCAGGAAAAATACCAGGTTAGTGTAATTGTTTCAAAGCACAAAGCTTGAAAAACATTTTTGAGTCCAAACATTAAAATATTTAAAGGCTACTTCCATCAATTTTATGTTTTCTCCACACAACAAGGTAAGTACTGAAAGTAACTTTCATGTAGGCAGAAAAGAAGAATGGAAGCAGGGAAAATGCTAAAGAGTAGAGGGAAACATGTTAGGGGGATTTTTTTTTCTTCCTTTCTGAGTGTTCTAGGATTTGAATTTTATTGGTCTAGCAAACAGCAGGAATTTGGTTTGCTTGACTAGGAGCCCTGAAAGCAAAACCATGGGCCTTGGATAATATATCCTGGGCAGACATGGAAGTGAGTCCCAATAAAAGGACTTCTAACATTTGCCTGAATGACCCCAGAACAGCAATGGCTGAGTGATTCCTGTGCCTTACATTTCCTTATTTGCTGGACAACAATGTCTACTGTAGTTATACCTATTCTTCTACATGATAAATATTGGGGAGGCAGATAATCTACTTTAGTTTAAAATCTACAGAAAAGGGAAATTTTACTTGAAGGGGTATACTTAAAGACCATATCTATCAAATTTCACCATCTCCTGTATCTGATTCAGATGAAGACATGTTGGGTTTTATCCTGAAGTTATGATGATATAAGACTTTTGGAGACTTGGAAGTGGGTAAAAGAAATGAATTGTTAATGGTCAGAAGAAGGATTATGATAGCCAGCCTCCAAAACAACCACCAATAGTCCCTAACGTGTCCTTCTTGTGTCATCTTTTCCCACACTGTACCAAGGATGGTCTTTATAATCAATAGAACATGACAGGTTGCTAGTGCATCATTGTTGAGATTAGGTTTAGAGTACAAATTCTGCCTCAGTCTCTGTGTCTTGGATCCCTCTCTCTAGGACATATCTGCCATATTCTTAGGATAGTCAGGCAGCCTATGGGGCACCCGTATGGTAAGGAGCTGTAATGGCTTGTGTCTAGATGTCTCACACAAAGCCTTATGCAGTTATAGGTGGGGCTTTTTCAGAGGTGGCTGAATCAAGAATGTTTAGTTGATTCATGGTGGAATTCTGGGATCAAGCATGCTAGGATAAAGGGTGAGAGATAATTAAATCAGTCCCCTGATTGACTTGGAATCACCCTAATCCTGGTAGCCTGGATACAATATGAGGAACAGAAAGAGGTTTGTCTTGTCTCTAACTTTCTTTGCTACCTTCTGTCTACCATGAACTGCTTTTTCTCTGCAATGCTTGTCTGTCACGACACCTTGCCTTGGAGCCAACCAACCACGAACTGAAATTTCTACAAACTGTTGCCAAAGACATCTTTCCTCCTCCTACTTTGGACGCTGGGTATTTCATCTCAACAATGAGAGAAAGTAGCCAAGACAAGAACCAAGGATTCTGTTCAGTAGCAAGCAAGGAACCGACACCTGTGACAACTGTGAATTTGAGTTTGAAAGTCCATTCTCTTCCATTTTAGTCTGCAGATGACCATAGCTCTGACAGCTCAAATTCATTTCTAGAAAAGTTCATGAACCACAGTTGCCCTGGATTTCTTACCTATAGGGACTATGAACCAAAACTTTGGGAAGTATTGTAGAAACCACACTATACTGTGAAGCCCACTTGAAAAATGTTGGTCTTGAATTGCCATATCACTGCACATAGCTGAGTCAGAAGGCCCTGCCAGCCTTTATGCATTTTACCTGTATCATACCTCATAATAAAACAATTGAGACTACAGCGCACATTTTCTTTCAAAGGTGGTCAAGACATTGCCGTGAATGCTGATTACCTTAGTAACTGCGCAGGTCTGTTTTCTCAGGTCACTGGGTAGCAGCAGCAGCAGCATCCCCCTGTTCTGTTTGAAGGAAATTTCACTTCCTCATCTCCGCTAATACTTTGTTCTGTCCTCTGACACTAATGCTCTTGAATCAATCTTTCTTTATCATTAAACTTCTCTTGTATCTACCTTTACTTTATTTAAGTAAGGTCATTCTTTTGAGGTTGCTACCTCCCTATACATCCTCCAGAGCAAATTTGAGTTTGGGTTTATCTCATGATCACATATCTCTGAGACAGGAATCGAGTTTTTCATCTTATTGTCCAATTTCTCTCTCTCTCTCTCTCTCTCTCACACACACACACACACACACACATACACTACTCCCTTGAGATACACAACATTTAGCTATGCTCTCCTTTTCCTCAACTAATTGCTTTCATCTACTAACCCCTTGTTCACTTCTTTTAAAAAAGGTCTTAGTTCTGGATCCTTTTTTCCCCTCTCCAGATCTTATGAGTGTTCTTGGTGGCTGGAGCATCTGTATAGATAAACTGCCTAATACCCTCTGTTCTCTGATCTCGTCACATGTGGTCTCACCTCATTGACCCAGTACCACACCTGAAAATATCTCACTTTTGAAATGTCAATTTCAAACACTCTACTTTCTGATAAATTCTTTTTATTCTTTATATCCTTTAAACAACTTCCCCCAATGCCACTATTCTTTGACACCATTGAAACTTCTAATCCATTCTCAACTACAATTTTTTTTCTATTCATCTTCTTTTCTCTACACTCTTTTGGTCTGCTTAGTTTCCATAGCCCATTGCTGTGATTGTTCGCTGAAAATATCCTCAGCACACTTGTTATATGTCACTCAATATATTCTTCCTCTGTCACTGCCTGCAAAACTTAAACACAGGATAAACTCTTCATTATCTGCCTCAATTCCAACACACATCAAGGCTCAATACTGTTCTCAATAATTATTTATTCAGCATCATCTTAGTTGCTTTTGGTTGCTGTAAGAGAATTCTAAGACCAATAATTTATAAAGAAAACAGTCTTAGAAGAAGAAGCTTATTACTGGAAGTTCAAGATCTGGTGTCAAGACCTAAGGAGGCCCTTGTGCAGCCACATGCAACCACAAAAAGGTAGAAATACAAGTGGGGATGTGTGGAAAAGACATCAAGGGTCTGCACCCCAGGGTAGCTCACCAGTTTGTATCAGTTAGCTTTTCTCTCTCTCTAACGCAATACCCAAAACCCACAATGTAAAGAAGGAGAGGGTTAATTTAGCTCATGGTTTCAGGAGACCTAGTTCATGGTCAGCTGGTTCCAAGGGAGAAGACTCATGGGGGTAGGACGTAATGGGATAAAGATGCTTTAGTTCATGGCCAGGAAAATATCAGGAGAACAGGACCAGCAAGGATCAGATATAAACTCCAACATCATGCCTTTATGACCCACTCAGAATACCCAGGAATATACTTTATTAATCCTCTGGGTGTTTGAAAATTAAGCTTAGCTGTCACATCACACTCCCTGTCAACCTGACACCCAAATGCACATCCTTAAACCATACCTGATCCCCAAATACGCACAAGTTAATAACTCTGCCTAACATGATACAACTATTCTACATAGGACTGAAGCAAAATAATGATCTTTTCTTGTTTCAAGTATTCCACACACAACTGAAACAATATAATCTTTTCATGTTTCAATAGTCTCAGCATTGCTGAAAAGTAGAAGTCAAAATCTCTGACAAAGAAAAACTCTTAGCTGTGAACTTCTATAAAAATCCAAAACAAGTTACATAACCCCAAGGTACAATGACAGAGAATAAATATTCGCATTTAAAAAGAGAGGGATAGGAGGATAGAAAATAAAAATTAGAACAAAGCAGGATCAAAAGACAGCAAGGTAAATATTAAACCCTGCTGCACTATGTTGGGCATCTGGGGCACATGGTGATAAGATGTTAGTTTCAGAGGAGTGGGCGGGACCCAAATGGTCTCCCTCTAAGGCTGGCCCCACTCACATCCTCCAGCTTTCCTTGATAGACATTCCATGTTGCTTGGATCTCTAAATTTCTGGGCTCTCGATTGCACCTTTAGTTTGATTGCCGTAGCTTCACACCTCACCCTCTCAGGGGCACATTCCTTGCCTTCCACATCTCCTTCTGAAAACTGGATAGATACCTCCCTAACCCCACAACCATATTTTGCATGGATAAATAACTAACATCATGTGAACATCACCGAAGTCTTTTCTCAGACCCACTTGGACCATGACTTCAGCAGCCTCTGAGTGCCTCCATGGCTGAGCACAGAGAAATGAATCCCTAGGTACCAATTTCCTATGAGGTCTTTCTTGAGTAGAAATCCTAGGGATTCTCCTCTCAAACAAAAGTTTGATTCTTGGGAAAAGCTGAGAATAGGATGCATAAGGTCTTGCTGATCTCTAAAATGCTGTCACCCTGAGTGTGATGGTGTACACCTGTAATGCCAGTATTTAGGAGGTTGAGGCAGGAGGATTGGTAGGAGCTCAAGGCCAGCCTGGGCTACATAGTGAACTCAAGGACAGCCTAAACTACACAGAGATACTGTCTCAAAAAGATTTTTTAGTGAGAAAATGCAAAAGTGAAAGATTTTGTTTTGAAAGAGCTGCCCTCATTGTATCTTTTTTGTGTGCATGTCCTTATACAAAGGGCTTTTTAACAGTGCTAATCTTTTCATCAACTATACCCCCTTTGGCCTCAAATTTATACATGCTTCCTTGGGGCCAAAAGTTATTTTTCAGATTGTTCTGCTCTGTTTTTCTTTCTGATTTTCACAATAAATCTAGCCAAAAGAAACCAACAGTAAAAATGGCTGTTTTGAAATTTCCTGTCTTGAATCAATTGGTCCATAGCCCTTAATTGCAGTTTCTTGCAAATTATGAGAGCCTGGGCAAAGTTTGGAAAGTTTCTTGGCAAACTCTAAGACACATGGACACTGTAGTGCAGTTGCCAAAAAAGTCATTGTTTCTAAGTGAAACTTCCTGAGCTTGGTCGTTTTGGTCCACACTCCCATCAGCAGTCATAGCTCTAACCAGAATCACCTATCAGGCTCTGCCTGTAGCACTGGAGCACGCCTCCTTCAGCTTGCGTTTCTAAACCTTTGCAAACGCCTCTCCATAAACTAGTTCCAAAGGCTTCTGAACCATATATATCAAGTATAGTCACAGCAAGGATCCCATTTCTCTGGTGTACATTCTCTGTATCCATCAGAAATTAATATAAAACATCAGAAATACAATAGGAACCCAAGCTTTAAATAAGGACAGATTTAACTTGCCTTATGGTTTCAAGAGTTTCAGTTAGGATTACCTGGGTCAAAGGTAAAACCATCCTGGCAGAAGGATATGGATGAGCAAAGATGCTTAGTTCACAGCTGCTCGGAAGCAGAGTGGGAAAACATACCAGAAAGAAAAGGGTGTAGCACCGGCTGGCTTCCCATAATCTACTCAGACACACACAGGTTATTGCTGTAGGAATCCCCTAGATGATTTTCAAGCCAATTACATTGAAAACTAAGCTTAACTGCCACCTACTCCAAGGAGTAAAACAATCCACTCAGGAGGCCTCCAGTCTGATGATCCCACCCTCTTCCCTTTCATATTGAAGAATTAATTTGACACATATTTTGATGAATACAGTTTAGAAAGCACATACTTTATGTCAAATGTCATAGTTATTTTGTCTTTGCTGAGGCACAATACCTGACACCCACAAATTAAGGGTGGAGAGGTTTAATCTGGCTCACAGATTGTAAAGTTTCAGTCCATAGTCCACTGGTTTCACAGCATGACAGCATGTCAGACCGGCATATTAGAAGAGAGGCTGCTCATAGCACTGCAGTGAGAGAGCAGTAGCTCAGAAAAGGAGTTGGAGGAAATAAACCCATCTAGGCCATATGTACCGTGACCAACTTCTGCCGTGCAGACTCCACCTCCTAACAGCAAGTCAACTATAAGTCTGTACAGTCCACCTTCCAGAAACCCCACCTACCAGAGCATGATACTCTTGTGGGACATATAGATATAAACTGTCACATTCTGCCCTTTGCCCCCCAAAGACGCATGCACATCTCTTTATGTATTTTCATTTTATTCTGCCTCTAATAGTTGCTGAAGTCCTGTCAGTTTTAGCATTGCTGAAAGGTCCAAGTCCAAAGACTCCTCTGAGAGTTAAGCTGTAAACCCTTGTAAAAACACTGCCAACATACAAAGGCATAGGGTAAACATTCCCATTCCATAAGGAAGGCTTAGGGGGATGAATACCAGTGGGACCAAAACAAGCCTGAGATCCAGCAGAGCAAACATTAAATCCTGTAGTTCTTGGTCAAGAACCAGGGGTGAGATGTGGTGAGATGTAAGCTCCAAAGGCCTTGGCTGGCCCTGATTCCACAGCATCAGTGGTTCTAGTTGCAGATCTCATGGCTTCTCTACTGTGCTGCCTTTTTTTTTTTTACTCCTTGTGCCATTCCTCAGATGTTCAATTTCTGCAACTTTCCAGGGTTTCCACTGTACCTGCAGCTTCATTCTCACAGATTCACACAGTGTCTTAGGGGCAGTGTCACACACTACTTGGCTTCCTAGCCCTTTTTCTGAAATCTGGATGGAAGTCTTCATGTCCCCACACTCTTGCATTCTGTATGCCTGTAGAATCAGCATCACACAGAGGCAGACCAAGGTCTGTCTCCAGCTGAAGGGGTAGCCAGGCCCCCTTGAATCATGGCTGCACAAGCCTCTGAGTGCCTGAGTGGCTGAACACGGTTACCTGACTCCCAGGAATGAACGCCACGGGCTTCTTTTCTCCATCTTGAGCAGAGTACCCTGGGACTGTCTTCTCAAACCAAAATCCTTCACTTTTGCAACTTTGAGCCTAGGAGGCTTCGGGTGCTGATAGTTCCTCTAAGGCCCTCAAGCTATCTTTTCTGTGTTTTTTGATTCTTTCTAATGGTAATCTTTTTAGCAACCAAGCTCTCCTGTGTTCAACATATATTGCGCCACACCGTGACACACATGGCCTGGAGTGTAACTGCCAGTAGAACCCTTCTTTCCGACTGGAACCTCTTTTATTCTAAAAGATTAAAGCCTTGTTTCTTACAAACCACGTCTGTTAAACTGATTGGATTGTTTTACATTTTAAAATAATTTCAGTGAGGAAAATAGAATTTCAAGATTCTAAGGGTTCCCAACTAAGTAGAGAAAGGATCTACATACTACTTCCCATTTCCTGACCAGAACCCCATCAAAATTGGTTTACAGAATTCTAGGGCTATTTCTTCAGCTTGTATCTCTAAACCTTCCCTAACGCTTCCCCCACCTGAGTTCCAACCATTTCTAAACTACATGGTCAGTTACAGGCACAGCAAGGAAGAAGTGACCCAACAACAATGAGAAATCAGCTAAGACACCACATCATAATTTTAGACAGTGGAGAAAACAAATGATCCAACATACACACACACACACACACACACACACACACACACACACACACACCACAAAGCCCTTGCCATAAGGAGTTTGCATTTTAGAGTGTTGCCATTCTTTTTTCTACAGATCAAATTTATTCATTGAATCATTGATGTTGAATTTGTTACTTACCACAATTATTTTAGTCAATGACTCTCGTATTGCTAAATGCAAGGGGCAATTCTTTGTTCCATCTCTGTAATCAAAAGATAGCAATTGTCCACCTTTCTTCTTTTTGCCTCTTGGTTTTTGCCTCATTCTTTTGCTTTTTCATCTATTTCTTCACACCTTCCTTTGTGATTTCCACATCACTTTTTTGCTGTTCTGTCTGTGCATCCTCTCAGCAAATGAGTTTGTCAGTTTTTATTCCTGTAAATGCTATTTTTTTATACAAATGACTACTAAATTTTAGAATTTCGCCAAATATTTTTTCTATCTCTCAACTTCCATACATTACTAGGTACGTTTTTGTTAAATAGTTCACAGGTATATTACACGTGACATATCCAAAACAGGATCCTTATCTTCCTGAAATCTATGACTTCTCTGTTTCTCACTCATCTTGCTCTTATAAAATTTCATTATAGGTAACTTGTTCAAAATGAAAAATTATGGGTAATCCATACTTCATCTCTAGTATGTCACTTCTGTCTTTCTCTTTATAATCCAACCACCTTTGCTTTTCCCCATTTGAGTGGTCTTTATTGAGCTACACATTATGGTCACTCTAATGTATGGAGTGCCATTACTTTCACACAGAAAAATGACTGGATGGCCATTGAGAGAATAGATTTTAGATTTAAAATGCTCCACAATATATAATTCCTATTTGTATCTAGTAGTATATGTATTTGCATTTATTTTATTATTTTATTTTTAAAACATTATTATTATTATTTTGATATTTATTTATTCTGTGGTTCTGGTGACTGAACACAGGGTCATCATACTGAAGTATATCCCTAGATATGTTTTGGTTTTTTTATTTGGAGACGGGATCTCACTAAGTTACCCCTGCTGGGCTCAAACTTGTAATACTCCTGCCTCCACAGGTGGTGCCATCATTCTTGCTCAGTATTATTTTAAAAATTTTAATCAACACTGTAAGGATTAGATCAAGGATGCCCTTTTAAACTCTCATGTGCTCACAAGAAAGGACTGTTGGAAGGTGATTGGATCACAGGAGTAAAATAGCTGAGGGTGATATTAAGAGGGAGATCCTGACCTGAAGAGGTGGGTGACTGGAAGTGTGACCTGAAAAGGAAGAGATTCATTCACAGTTCCTTGCTTCTCTCTCTGTATTTTGTTGCCATGAATTGAACAGCTATTTTTCACAGCAGGCCCTTCCGTGATGTCATTTCTATCTTGGAGACTGCTGACTATGCACAACAACCACTGAAAGTGAGCCAAAATAAACTTCTCCTTTAAGTATTATAGGTGTCAGTTATTTTGTCCTAGTCACAAAGAAAGCAACTAAGATTTTGCTAACAAGAAAGTGGAGCTATTGCTGGGACTATAAATAAGTACACAATTCAGGAGCCTGTTGGACAGTTTTAGAGATATAGGGTAGAAAAGACTTAGAGTACTATAATTTGAGGCTTCCGGTGGATTCCAGTCAGGCCTCAGAGAACCAGAATGCTGACAGAAATGCAGACAGAAAAGACCAGGCTCAGGAGGTTTCCAATGGAACTGTGTGTTATGCTTTGACAGAAAAAGTATCTATATTTTGCTAATGTTCTGAGACTTTGTGGTGGACTGAGATTAAGGATGGTGGAGAAAATAACCTGGCAGAGGAAATTTCACAGAAGCCTAATGTTTGGGGTGTACATGGTGATGACATCAGCCAGATATATAATGAGAAAGAGGGCAGGAATCCCATTTTAAAAGTCTTTAGTTTTGCCCACAAATAAGCACCTGTAAGTTTTGGACAGAATAGAACTTAGTGGCTGAAAAGATTAGCAGTAAAATGTAGCCAACTATTTTGCATCAGGACAATAGAAAAATGTCTTGAGGCCATCTCCAGGAATCAGCAAGACCCCACTCTCTGCAGACTCAAAAATGCAAAAGTGAAAGATTTTGTTTTGAAAGAGCTGCAGGGTACCCCATTCAAGTAGGGCAAGTTTCCCAGGATTTAGTTTACAGTGCTCCGACATGAAGGCACTTATGAAGGCTGTAGCCCTGATACAAAGGAGCAAAGATACACTTTGAGTTCATGGCAGACTTAGCAACACCTTACTAGGGCTAGATCTAAGGGGCATGCAAAATGCAAGAGTTGTAGGACATGGTAGATTTCCACCCAGAATTTAGAAGAAAGTCTGGGAAGCAAGACAGTATGTCTCGGAGAAGGCAGTTTATAAGGATGTGGCACTGAAGCTAAAACTTCTACAGAGACCACAAGAAGCCAGAGATACCAGCAATGCTAAAAGTGTGCTGAGAAAATATGCAGTAAATGATCAAAGTCATCCCAAAAGAAAGACCAGGAAGCCTACAACAGATAATGCCATACGGATGTGGCCACACAAATATTTGGAGTTCATATCTTGCCACAGTTTGTCCCAAGAGCAGAACATGGAGCTATAGGATTTAATATTTGGCCTTTTAAGTTTCAGTCTTACTTTGGTCCCATTCCTTTCCATTCTTTTATTTCTCCTTTATAAAATGGAATTCTTTACCACTTGCCACTGTATGTTTCTGATGTTTAAATTTATTTTTGTTTCTATAGGGTCTCATAACGTATAGTCTGACAACTTGTGTTTAAAAGGAAACTCTGGACTTGAATTTCTCAGCAATACTGGAAACACTTAAGACTTTGGTAACCTTTAGAGATGAAATAAACTGTACTTGCATAAAAATTTGCACAAGTCTCTTTGGTACCAGGAACAGAACGTTATGGTTTAAATGAAGAATCACCTCTAAAATTCTCAAGTGCTAAGTGCTAAGGAGCAAGGCTCTTGGAATGTTAGTGGATCATGGGAGTGCTATAGTTGAATGTGATGTCAGGTGTAGGGTCTGGTCAGAAGAGGTGGACAACTGGAGATGTCACCTGATAGAGCCTATCTCCCTCCTTTGTTGCTCCCTTTTCTCTCTGTTTACTGGCTGCCTTGATGTGAACAGCTTTCCCCTGTGTTGCAGGACCTTTTGCCCTGACATTTCCGTGTTTGAACCACTTAACCATGCACTGAAATTTCTGAAACTGTGAGCCAAATTAAACGTCTTTAAATTGAGGGTATTAGATATTTTGTCGCACAGATTATGTCTTTGCATTGGGAGGCTTCAAGCTCCTCTTTTCTATTTCTTTATTAAATATACAAAAAATTGTTATCAACTATAGTTTTACAGATGTTGTAGAAACTGAACTTTTTTCTTACCATTTAACTGTATTTTAACGTGCATTACCTGAGCTCCAAATGTCCTCCGTCATTCCTCCCTTTCCTCATACCTAGTAATCACTGTTCTAGTCTCTTCTTCCATAAGATGAAATGTTCAGCTTCCACATGAGTCAGAATATGTGCCAACTGTCCTTCTGGACCTCATTATTTCACTTCACTTACTAGCCTACAGTTACATTCATTTTTGCTGAAAAAGGCTGAATTTCATTCTTATTATGGGTGAATAATATTCCACTCCATATACTGCTTTTTATTTATGTATTCATCTGTTGATTAACATCTCAGTTAATTCCATATGTTGGATATTGTGAATAATATTACAATAAGCGGGTAAATGGGTCTCTCTCTTTCATAAGTTGATTTCATTTCCTTTGGACTACATCCATTAATATGATGGTGGGATCAAGTGGTACTCCTCTTTTTAGTTTTGGGAAGAGTGTTCATAATTATTCTGTCATGACTATACTAATTCACTCTTTCTGACAGTGTGCAGGTTGTCCTTTCTCTACAACCTTGTCAGCATTTTTGTTTTATATTTGTGATAATAGCTGTACTGACTATAGTGAGATAATAGGTCTTCATTGTTTTGCTTTGCACCTTCCTGGTCATTAATGTTGAGCATTTTCCATATACATTTTCATCACTCATATATCTTTTTTGAGAATGTGCACTTACATTCTTTTCTCTTTTCAAAAATTATGTTGGGTTCCTTATGCTTTCTAGATACTAATCACTTTCTGACTGGTTAACTCAGGAATATTTTCTCTCATTCTGCAGGTTTATTCTTTACTTTTCTGATTGTTCTCTTGGCTCTGAAGAAGGTTTAAGTTTCATATAACCTTAACTTTCTGTTTTTTTTTCTTTTTTTTTACTGTGCTTTTGGAGTCTTAAGAAACCATTGCTTATACTGATGTCCTGAGGTTTCTTTCCTATATTTTCTTCTAGGAGCTTCATAATTTTAGGTCACACATTCAGATATTTGATCCATGTTGAGCTGATTTTTATATATGGTGGTAAAACGGGTTTAATTCTTCTTTATGTGAATGATCAGCTTCCCAAAAATCATTTGTTGAAGAGGCTGTCCTTTTCTGAAATGTATTTTCTGGCACTTTATCAAAAATAATTTGATTATAGGGGCATGGATTTATTTCTGCCTTTTCTGTTTTTTTCCCCATTGGTCTGTGTATATGCTTTTATGTTACCAATTATGCTTTGCTGGTTACTGTAGCTTTGTAGTATGTCATGATATAAAATATTATGATACCTCCATCTTTATTGCCTTTGCTCTGGAATATTTTGGCTATTTGGGGTCATGTGATTTGTGTTAGATTTTGTTGTTGTAATATATACTTGAGCTAAATCAACTCATGAGGAGGAAAGATTTATTTTGTCCCCTCTTGTTAGAGGTTGCACTCTATGACTGTTTGGCTCTTTTGTATTTTTGGCCTGTGTTAAGGAAGAGCATAGTTGTAGGAAGATTGTGATAGAGAAAAGCTACTCACCTTATTGTGGCCAGAAAACAAGAGGAACAAGAAAGCCCTAGAATCTCCATGTTCTCATGAAGGACATGCTCCTGGCAACCTACTTTGCTTCCACCATGTCTCACTTCCTAATAATACTGTAAGTTGGTGTCTCGGTTACTTTTCTCTCATTGCTGAAACAAAATACCCAACGCCCAAAATGAAGGAAGGAAAGGTTTATTTAGCTTACAGTTTGTGGAGGTTTCAGTCCATACTTGGCTGCTTCAGAGGCAGAGTGGCACATGGCAGAGGGCAAACTGTTCAGGGCAGCAAACAACCAGCAAATGTGTGGAATTGCAGGCAAGCAGCCTCTTTCTCTCTTCTACCTTGTAAACAGCCTGCCCCCACCCAGGGGGCGTGTAGCTCTCACACAATCTCCATTCCTTCCTCTTCCATAGGCTCAGGATGTACACAAAGTAAGCACCCTGGCTTCCTGCTGAATCACATAGTTAACCTTTTAAACTTCCCAAATTAACACAATAAACAACATCCCAGAAGGGTAAGGACATGTCCTTTTCACCCCAAGATCTACAACTGCTGAGTTACTCAGCCAAACCTCCAGACTCCCCAAGTTGACACAATGTATCACCCGTAACAGTTGGTGACCAATCCACTTCTATATGGCTCTTTGGGGGATATTTAACATGTAAACCATAACATAGTTACAAAAATTTTTGAATTTTTTCCTATTTCTGTGTATTTAACAAGGATCAAAAGGAATTGTAACTTGCTTTGGCTGTAGTGTTGAAATTTCAACCATATTAATTCTTCCAATCTTTGAGCATGGGGTAGTCTTCAAATTATTTTGGTGTGTACCTTCTTTACTTTCTTTCAGCAGTGTTTTTTAATTTTCACTGTAGAGATCATTTACTTTCTAGGTTAAATTGCTTGCTAGTTTTCCTTTTTTGAGTTAATGTGAATGAAATTGCTTTCTTGATTTTTTTCTGCAAGTTTGGCACTTGTGCATGAAAAACTAATACTTTTTGAAGGTTGATTTTTCTGCCGTTTTATTGAATTCTTCCACCAGTTCTATCAGCACTTTCATAAGCTATTGAGTCTTTTCTATATTTGGAAACATGTTATTTGCAAAGATATTCTCTTTAACTTTTGGTTGCCTTTATTTATTTATGTTTTCATTTTCTTACCTCATTCCCCCTGGCTAAGATTTATACTATGTTGAATAATAGCACTGAACCTAGGCATCACTGTGCTGTTTCAGATCTTTAAGAAAATACCTTTAGATTTTCCTCACCAAATCTGATGTTCTGTGATGATCAAGCTTGACTGTGTCAATTTGATTTGCTTGAGAGTCACCCAGGGAATTGGTGGAGCACGCTTCTGTGTATGTCTATGTGGGGTCATGGAGGTGTGACCTAGGGGGCCCTATCTAGCCCCCCACTCCTTCTTCTTTAGTGCCGCTCCCTAGCTTTACTTGCTGGCTGCCATAAACCAAGCCACTTGGCTCCAACCTGCTCTTCCACCATGATGCTCCTGCCTTGGAGGCAGCCATCCATGCACTAAATTCCCCCAAACCACGAGCCCAGTTAAACATGTTCCTCTTTAAGCGGTTGCTGTTGGGTATTGTGTCCTAGCAAATAGTAAAGCTTACTAATATACATTGTCTGTTGGTTTGTCATATATAGTTTAGAATTTATTCTTTGACTTTGATTTTGAAAATTAGATCTAGTCTGTTGTTGAGAATCTCAATTATATTTTTTATTTCTCTTATTGAGTTCTTCAACCCCAATATTTCTGTTTGATTAATTTTAATATATCTATTTGCTGAATCTTTCATTCACATCATGGATTGTTTTCCAAATTCCATTGAATTATTTGTCTGTATTCTCTTACATATCACTGAGTTGCCTTAGGATCATTTTGAATTATTTTTGTTATTACCAATTTCCTTTTCTTTCGAATCTGTGGCTAGTGAATTATTTTGTTCCTCTGAAGATGTCATGTTATTAGATCTTTTCCTGATCCTTCTGGCCCTATATTGATACCGTAGTCACACATTTAATGGATTATTTGTCTACCAATTGTAAGGGATGGTTTTTGAAGGAACAGACTTTCTCTTGGAGATGTATCTCAGGGTATCAACTTGGTAGGCTCAATTGGCTTTGGTGACCATTTTGCTTCTTAAGCTATACTTGATGTTGGTGATGCCTGCAGGGATGATTCTATCAGTGGATCTGGGTAGGTACAGTTAGGTACAGGTGTGGTACACCTGTGAATTTCCCTAAGTCATGTGGGAGTGGGGCTGATACAGTGGGCTTCAGTGAGCTAAATGCAGCATACAAAATAACATAACTCATTAATCTTCATAGCATCAGTGGATTTGGTCTCAAAATGGTGCAATGCAGCATCAGTTTAGGCTGAGGATGGCACATCGTGGACTGGGCTCCTCCAAACTGGCAAAGTATCTGTTATCCTAGTGTCCATGGTGACCATGGTATCTGCTGACAACATCCTGTTTGCCTTTTCTTTGTAGTAGAAAGACTTTGTTAGCTCCAGGATGATCTCAACTGGAAAAATGAAGTAGTTGATCCTAGATACTTCGTTGGTTTCTTTGTGAGATGGGGGCTAAGTGTCCATATTCCATAAGTTCTTTGTTTTTTGAGTATTACATTCTAGCATCCTATCTCAAATATTCTAGCTGAAGACCAACTGTTTACCCCTTGTTTTGATCCTTCTTTGTGGAAGAGAGCCATGTCCAACATCTTTAGTCAGCTGCTTTGCCAGAAATCTGTCTTTATTTACTTTTGTAGATTCTCATGCCATTTGTACATACTTCTGATTGTGACTGTTAGCCTCTTCTAAAACCTGGTTATGATTATCTATGCATTGAGAAATTCTTTTTGGACCCATGTTGGACAAACATCCAGTTGAATCATTGCTATAAAGTGGAGACAAGGTAGGCTTTTAGCAGTGTTTACAGAATTTCCTCATTTAGCACTGGCATAAACTGAAGATCAAAAAATGATGAAGCTTAGTTTTTTAATACACGGAATTAATATTAAACATAAGTGATGAATAAAAAGAATGTCATCACTAGAGTATCTGAAATCTTGAAAATGCCCTTCCTGAGGCATGCACACCCCGTATTGTATTCTTTCTTCAAGGAACACCATTGGTTTTTGACAATACTGCTCTGGAATACTGCTCAGTGCAACAATAAATTTCTTCAAGTGTGTGACTAAAGGCTGCGTGAAAGGCTTTATAGTCATTCAGTCCATCATTCTTCATAAACTTCCGCATTGCTATTCCATTTGTTTCTTCGTTATTTTGTACAGTTTCCTTTTAGTGGATGTCTGTCGACTCCTTCACATCTGGATCCAATTAGAGATCACTCTTTATGTGAATCTAATTATCTGTCTCTACATGTGCTCAGCAGAGACACAATTATTAATAAGAGTTTGAATGTGGCTTTCCATTTTCAAATTGCTTTTTCCTTTTATTAGGCATCTGCAATAACTTGAATTCCAGTCTGAATTCTGATCTGGCTTTTAGGTAGACATTCAAAAATCTAGGGCAAGAAAGTTAGTAAATTTATTTTTATAAGTGGGGTAAATTAGGACAAATGAACAAGACTGATTTCTTCGTGACAGCATCTCAAGATATCAGGATGGACCTTTTCCAACTCCGTCTTTCCCTGGACGGCTTCGGGCATCTTATCCATTCTGTTACTTTCTTGCCTCCACTTCCACTTCCAAAAAGGAATATATGTTGTATGTTTCCACTCATTTTTGACTATCGTATCTTTTAGTTCTTCCCTTCTGTTAACAAATTCCTAATTTATTTTTGGAGGTCACTTCTTTTTCAATTCTTAATCATTATGTGCGTGTGGAGGGGTGCTCCTTAGCAAGAGGCAGCACCCACCGCGGGGGCTGGGTTAGAAATGGGAATGTAGCCCAAGTTGTTCTAATTACTGAAAATGCTTGCGACTTGGGCAATTACCACCAGGAAACAATCCTGACATCTTTTTTCACCAAGACTGAACTTGGATAAGCACTTACTAATGTACCAGAGCCAGGTCTTTCCACTACCACATGACTAACGCTAGACCATGGCTATGTCTCAAAGGAAGTAAAGCCGTGGGAAAAACAACTACCACGTCCTACTGACATTATGTGAATTTCTGGCTTGATTCCAATGCCTGATGTGCCAGCACCATGTTCATTTTTAAATTAAGTGTAACTTTCAAAAAATAAATTAAAAACATTTTTTCTTGTATTTATGAAAGTTTGTTTGGGCTATAGTTGTTTACAAGTGAAGGATTTTTAACCTACACTTGCATTATTTATATTCTAATGAGGACATAAATTTTCTCAAAGTGAGATTTGGTACCAGAAAACTGAAGGCAATAACATGAAAGCAATGTTTGAGTAAATATGGGAATAAATCCAGTGAAGAGAAAAGGGAGAAAACAAATACTGAAATTTCAGCTTTAAAATTCAAAGTCTAAGGAAATAAAAAGATTTTGTGTTGGGACCTATTAAATTTTTCTCTACTCATAATTATTAACAAATGCAACTATATAAGAATTCAGCCAAAGGTATAATAGAATAAACAACTAAAGCTGTTGTATAGTTTATGTTTCATGGTGAATTACGCTACCCCTACTTAAGCCCAAACCACTGGATTGCCTTCCCCTTCACCTCCAATTAAAGCTCCAAACACGGTACTTCAGAATGTGACTATATGTTTTGGGGTAGGACCTTTAAAGAGGTACTTAAGTTAAACTGAAACCATTAAAATGGGCTCTAATCCAATCTGTTTGCTCTCCTTATAGGAAGAAGAGGTTAGGAAATATGAGGAAACACTGGAGATGTATTCTTTATATCAAAGAAGGTTGCCATCTGCAAGCCCTGCAAGTCTCAGAAGAAACCAAAGGGTCAGACATCCTGATTTTGAACTTCTAGGCTCCATAAAGGTGAGAAAATAAACTTCTGTTATTTAAGTCAATCAGTCTTTAGTATTTTATTGTGTCAGTCCAGCAAACTAACACAATATACATCTCAAATTTACTGTTTACCCCAGTTAGTGGGCTTTAATTTAAGAGAAAATGCAACTTGATTTTTCAATTACTTTGAGGGGCACAGATATTACATGAAAAATATGGAGGAACTGTGTGAGAATAGGTCTAACCATGGATAAGACAAAATTTTGGGCTGAATGAAATTTATAGTCAATTTAAAGACTTAAGCCATCTGTATAGGAAACAAAAACCAAAGTAAATCATAACATACTAAATAACTAGTGCATGTATGTGTGCTCTGGGGATGGCTAGGAAGAAGGGAGGGATATTTTATACCAAAATGGTTAGAAAAAAGTCTGTCTAGAGAGTTATGTCTCAAAATAAGAAGAAATTTCCTTGAAGAGTGATAAAAAGACTTCTAAAAGAAAAATGTCACAAAAATAAAGTCCAACAAGTATTTCAAGGAATAAACCTAAACTACTTAGGCTGGACTGGAAGATTCCTATGGGAATAGTAGGAACAATCAGCGAGAGAGAATAGTGTAAAAGTGTAAGACGGAGAGTTTGACTGTCAGCACATTACTTTGGATTTTTTTCTTACAGGCTGAAAATAGGAAGCCAGAGCTGGATTTTATAAAGCAGGGAACTGTTGTGGGAAGAGACTGTTTTGAGAGGAATTCACCTTCGGCATCCCTGTGGGGTATGTTAGAAGGTTCAAGGTGAGACACTGAAGGCAAGGAGAGAGACAGCATTGGAGGTGATCTGATCACCATGGTGTCAGCCCTCCTTCACCCTCACTTGGAAATATGTCCCCGGGTGTAAGGATTGGCTTGCTTTGCCTCAGGCTATGTGAAGAGGATGGTTGTTAACTCTTTCTAAACATAATCTAGATTCTCTTTTAAATGCTAAACGAGTCCTTTTTCAGCTACCTCATACATGGAACTTGGCAAATCCTAATAATAATATACTTTATTGAAATAAGATCTTTAGATTCTGTTACTAATTCCCCTTGGTGCTTTTCCATAAAATGCATGAAATCTCCTCATTATTGCTTAAATGCCCTTGCCAATATAAAAGTATGTATTTCATTGTGAGAATTTTCCTTCAAACACTAGTTCTTTAAAAAATTGCAAATTCCCTTTAAAGTCTCTCTCTCTCTCTCTCTCTCTCTCTCTCTCCCTCTCACCCTCTCACTCTCTCTCTGTCCTTCCTCTATTCCTCTTTTTTGGTAACCAGTATTCAGCCCACTAAATCAGTTTTCTCACAAAGTCCACTGAGGAATGTACTGATCTGCTTTCTCTTTCCAGATGTGATTTAATTGTTTAACATAAAGACATATGCTGAGATTTAGGAAGAACTCCCTTCAGAACTCAGTATTATCATTATGTGCCAATTTAAAACCATCAATGATCAACCAGAGATCTTTTCTGCCCTTCAATTAAAACATACTAGATGGGCAGGATATGGTAAACCAGATGCAATAATTAAGAGAGTAGTTTAACTGTTCATATTGCACATCACTGTTTGCTACAGCATGACCATTAAACAAAGAGTAAAGCCAAGAAGAGTTGTATGGCCTCATAAAAATTCCATTTGGCTTGGAAATACAGCACCATTTTACATTAATGTTAAACACTCAAAGAGATAATTACACAGCCATGAGTCAACTGTGTCAAATAATTAAATACAGGAAATGGATCGATGAGAAAAAATGTCCCTCTCCTTGACTTCAACCCTTTCCAAATAAATTAAAGAAAAACTCACCACCTGCCTAAAAGAATTCTCTTTGGAAGCCTGATCCCTTGGGAACTGCAGGCGGAAGCAAGGAAAGATATTAGTATTAATATTCCATGTACACAGGAAATCATTTCTCCTGGCAGCTTCAAGATTTCAAAAGAAGACCAATTATCTAGGAAGACTGTATTTTGGCTAATATTATAGGAGCTATCATGGGGTTGAAAAGCATTTGTTAATTTATATGGTGAGATAAATTATTACTTCTTATTTAGGTGATTATGGTAAGGTAATCCATGAAAATCAAACGGAAGAGTTTCTGATCACACACCACTTAATGTTATAAAATCTTCAGCCAATTATTTCAGCTGGTGATAATCATATTGCCAAGTGCTCTATTCCTGAGCATTTGTCTTGAAAATGTTCATTACTTCACTGTGAAAATTTCTTCCTATCTTTCTTTTCATTTCATTTTCCTCTGCAGAATAATGATATCTTTCTGCTATCTAGTTTGCTAATGACAAAATCTTCTGTTTTTGAGGGGATATATAGAAGTGGAAATGTGTGATATTTCTCTTATGGAGGGCAGAGGTAACACTTTGATAGCAGGTAGTTAAGCCTATTAAAGTATCTTTTCTTTGGGGTTTTTAAAGGTCCCTCAATTGAGAGTAGCTCAGAATTCCCTTGTATCCAATTAAGTTGTTGAGGGAAAAGTGAACCAGGGTTCTCCTAAGAGCTGGATATTCAGGGCAAAACTAGCTGTTAACTTAATGAACCAATCAAAGGAATTTCTTAAAAGGTAGCAGGCATGGGGGAACCAGAAAAGCACCCAAAAAGGGAATTAATCAGTTATATGAAAATCAAGAAAGTGAATTAAATAAAATCTACTGAACTTCTAAGAGGTGATAATTTCATTTGAATTAAATCTGACCTTAGGTTTTGAGGATTTTATAAGAAAGAATGATGTACTCAGCTCTTGTTGGCTTTAGACCAGGGAGTGAAATTCCAAACCTTATGAGCTAGAAAGGCTTTTTCACCTGTTGTATGTGATTCATGCCTTAATATTTGTATTGTCCATAAACTTTCTTTAAACAGGAAAAAGAAATATTTTAATCAGATTAGCAACTCAACCATAGTAATGAGTTCCTTGGAACAGATCCCAGAATAGAACAGGATGAAAAGATGCTCCTCTAAGGAACTTTCTCAGTGAGGGTAATGCATAGTAGGAGCTAGTGATGAGCTCTCTACAACATACTGTCCTACTTTCAGGGTAGAGTTCCCTTCTTTTCCTTAGTTGGGTGCCTTCCTCTTCCGAGTGGGCATGTGCTTGCCTGATCAGCCTTTTTTGGCACTGTGCTATTTCATATGGCCCAGGTGAGTCATAAGCCAGCCCTAAGTCCCCGGGTGTATCTTGTGACCCCTATTAGGACAATCAAAACCCTCTGCAGGACTTCTCCAAGCTCCTAAAAAAATGTTTCCTGCTTCTCAGTGCACTTGAGTTGCAAGAATTCTGAAGGCCGCTCCCTTGGGCCCCTTGACACTATGGGATGAGAACCAGAGAGAGAAAAAAGTCAAACAGAGCACAAAGACCAGAAAAAGAAACAGAAACAAAACTCTGATGGCAGCAAACTTTCAGAAACAACTTCAACTCTAGCTCCATCTCAAGTTTTGAGTCCCTTGAGCTAGTGATATTCCTTTTATAGTTACAATTTTGCCACAGGCATCCAAAAGGATCCTGTTCAGCTTCACACCGAGGAACATTAACAAGAATGCTTGAACAAAATATAATATATTTCTAATTTTCGAGGATAAGAGTGACTCTAGAACCTTCCAACGGTTCCCAGAGAATATAATGTACTGAAGGGAAGACAGATTTAAACAGTAGACCATTCAGGAATTTGTACCTTCTATATCTTTCTGGGTCCCTTCCCTAGAGATGAATGGTGACTTCTGTATAGGATAGGGCCAGCTCAGGAATTTGCATCTCTAATGAGCTTCCAAGATTTAAACAATGGTATCGATAACTGATAGATTGAGAATCATGCAGTAACATTTTATTTACTATAAAGAACAATATGAGTAATATGAAGACTCTTCAAAATATATGCAAGAGGATGCTGATATTACCACAATAGGGGATATTCCTGAATCACCTGCCCACTATGTTATTAGAACAATAAGCTACAGAGTTAGAAAGGAATTAGAAAAGTTTATTAGAATTCTTTAATCTTAGGTTTTACAAGATGCATTCATTCACATGCCCTACCATCCTATTAAGATGTAATCATCTAGCTTCTATTTTAAGTTAATCAATGTTTATTATCCTGAAAGATATCTCATTGCATTTTGGAAGGTTTTATTTGTTAGAAAATTTTCTTATAGTACATGAATTTTTGTTAGTGCTTAATTTTAACCTATTGTACTTAGCCAAAGAGAAAACTCTTTCCTTCATTTGGTAAGTCTTTAAGTATTTGGAGACAGATATCAGGAGTTGAGAGCCTTATTTCCTTTTGGGTATGTTGGGTTAGATTTTTCACCAATGCCGTTTATGCTTCCTCATATGGTTCCATGCTAGTGGCTTTTCTTTGATGATGTTTCCATTTATTAATTCTTCTCACAACTTATACTTCAGAAAAAAGTACTGCTCATGAGGTACAATCCGAAAACAGAAAATGTAGCCATACTCTTCCTGGTTTTGGACATTAGATATCCACTTACGCAATTTAAAATTACTTGTTAAGTTGTTTTGACAACCACTTGAGTTAATTTTTTTGATTTTATGCTTAACTACAACTAATTGCTAAACATTACTTTATTCTTCACTTTGGTTAACTCTTTAAGAAATTTTGGATACAGTTACATTGATTAGGCTTGTCAGTGCTCCCTAATAATTGCATTATATTATTAGAAATATTCCAAAGTATGTTACGTTATTACTCACAGGGTGACTCTGTAATTTATTATCCAAAGTCTAACTCTTTGAAAGTAAACAATGGGATACTATTAATAGTTACTCTAGTGTAAATAGGGAATGACCCAGCCAAAGTGGGTCAATTTAGGAAGCTCACTGCAGAAATATTAGAACTAGTGTTCAAACATTAACTAGATTTAACCAACATGCAATATGTGTGTGTGTGTGTATACACATACATACATTAAGTTGTATACAATAAATATATGCAACTATATTCATCAGTTAAAAATAATAACTAGAACTGGTATATAAGCATGCTTCAACCTAAAGAGGAATAAAATCAAATTCATCACTTTAAAAAGTTTTGTTAACATCTGAGTTAAAAAAATCTCAGAAGTTGGGTTATAGAGACTTGACTGCAGTTCATTAATTTTAGAAGTACTGTTTTAACTTTTTTTTCTCTCAATTCTTCCTCTTTACTATGGGCGGAGGTAGAGCTAGATGATGCTTTATGGGATCCACACTGGCTAGCCTTTCCTTTACAGAGATCATGCTCCATACCAATATCTCCACTCTCTAGCAAGCTTGTCCAGATACCAATGCCTCCCACCCTGCTGGTCATCTCAGGGGGTGTTGTTTTCTCCCCTGTAAAATAATCGCTCCTGTTGAGGTCACTGAACACGCATTTAATCAGTAAACATCAGCTGCGTGCTGTGGGCCTGGCTCCACCAGCAGTCTTACAGCTTAAATTCTAAAGAATTCGAAGTTCTTCCATAATCCCACTCGGTCTAAGACGGAAGAGTCTGGAGGCTCACAGCCAGCTTGTCCTCACCTCAACTCAAGGCTTGCCATCCGCTGGAGAACAGGCAATTTTAAAACAAAACAAAATACACAACCCAAGCCTTCTTCCAAATAAATTTTGTAAAGTATCTGATCAAAAACAAATTTTGTGCTTTTTGTGTTTTTGTTTTGTAACTTTCTGTGGATGTTGCGTGTTAGCCATTTCCTGTCTTGTGCTCAGAGCCAGGCTGAAGGCCTGCATGAAATTTCAGAGGTTAAAAAAAAGACATGATTTGGGTGGAGTTGAGGGTGAGGGACAGATGGCTTTGAAGTCAGAGATTCCTGACTTCCTGATTCTGTTTGGTATTTTGCAGCGGTGACTTACTCATTGTAAATCCTTTCTGATCATTTAATTTAAAGAAGTAAGCTAGATGTGTGGGTAATTTTCAAATTAAAATTTATAAAAATGCTACATATAAATGTAATGTATCCCACACTGTGAAAGGAATATTCTGTTTCTGCTTCTCCTCCTTGGTACTCTTAGGACATCAAGGAAAGTGCATGGTCTTAATAATCTTTCCCAGTCCTATTTCTGAGGCTGTGGAGATGCATACCACAAAAGACTTAAATTTGAACACTAATGTTTTTATTTTAAAAACTACAGACTTCCTGTTAAAGGAGCTGAATAGCAGACAGATGAATTCAAATTATTTACTTGTTTGATTTATTTTAAGTGCACCAAATGCTTAAGGGCTCCTAAGCTCAAAGAAGAAATGCTTCAAGAAAACACAAGCCAGAAGTCTGTCCACACTGTGTGAAGCCAGGCCCAAGAGATTTAATCTTATTTACATTTTCCAAAAAATGAACACACTGGAACCAAATCTGCGTTTTCGGGAAATCACAAAAGAAAATTAACAAGAGAGATATAAAAAAGCTGTAGTCACATACTGAGCACAGTATGCTGTCCGTTCGACCTAATCCCAGGTCACATTGTCCTGAATGCCAAGTTGTCAGGAAGGCTTAGGCTGTATCTGCTACCTCCTGCACATATGCTTCCCCATATACAAGCCAGGCTTCATGCCCACCTACCAACAGGGGTGATAATGTAATTCCACCACTGGAAAAACTATCCCTAAACAAAGTAGTTTATGATAAAAACTAAATAGATTTGTCAGGTTCTGAATATGGACTGTCAGATAATCGGAAAGTAGGCAAGAAATGTTCTGCATCTCAGCTGAGAAAGCTATGATCTCAGGAGTGTATGCAGAGGCTCAAATTCACAGTACTAACGCGATCAGTACTAATGCAATGAAATGAGGCCAGAGATTAAATGTGTCTATCAACCTCACTCCCCACATTTACTCCCTGCACCCCACAATACACACATAAAAGGAATCTGCACAGACTTAAGAAATGACTTGCTACTTTTGGAACGAGTACTATGGAGCCTTTCATGGCTCAACTAGATTTTAAGCAATCCACATCTCATAGAAAATAATTAACAGATTTTCTTAACTAGGCCTCTTGAGCCTTCCAAGTTCTGACTATAAACTTGACAAAGTTCAAAATATGTTTTAGATTCCAGTTTGGGCATTTTCTCTTTTTCTTTATTACTATTCAGTAATCCTAGAGGTACACAGTCAATTAGCATAAAAATTCTTATCATTCCAGGATATAGAAAAATTACTAGAAAAACACATTTTGAGTTCCACTTGTTTATTTTCGAACGTGTGGGGGGTTCATCTGTTCATTTATGGCATTCTTTTTCTGAAGACCATGAGATTTAGTACTAGAAAAAGTAGTACAGGCAATCCTCTTCCTCACATTATTTATGGGACACAGGGCAAGAATTTGAAAATAAAAAACAAAGAAAGCAAGTTGTCCATTGGTCAGAGTTATTTTAATTATCAACTGCTTGGAGATATGAATGTGTTTTATAAACACTAAGTATTAAACAGTGAACATTATAACTTTCCTTCCTTAATCCTTTAGTATGTGCTATATCCCAGACATTGTGATTAACACTGCATATACAAAGTGTGACAGAAAAATATTATGTGTGTTTAAATTTTTAAAATAGCATTTCAGTAGAAGACACATTGTCATTAATACTCCTCAAAATAGTCCTCCTCTTTTTGAACAGCCTTATCCCATAATTCTTGCTACTTTCTGAAGCAGTTCTAGAGTTCTTTTTCATGAGTGACTTTAAACTCTTGGTTGCCTTCATGTCCTGAGTGGATTCAAAGCATTTTTATGATAATTCTGACTTTAGGGAGAACCAGAAGTTGCGCAGTGCCAAATCTGGTGAACAAAGTGGCTCAGGATACACTGTAGTGATTTTACAAGCCCACCTTTCTTTTGGATGACCCTGGGCAGTAGCATTCACAATATTTTTGGTCACAGCTCAGAAAGACACTTATAAAAGAGGACTTTCAGAACCGCTTTACGAAATGGAGAGAACCACAGAATAAATAAATAAAACTTAATAGTGTGTGTGTGAAGTGAGGGGGAGTATCTGGAAAGGGATTGATGGCAATGTGTTTTTTATTATAATCTTAACAAAAAAAGGTAAATATTTACCATATTTTTTGATCAGTGCCTGTAAAGTGAGTAAGATTAAAGTTTTTCTTTTGAAGAAGCTTATATCCTACTGATGGAAATGGATGTGCCCTGGTGCCATCATTTTTATTGTCACTTATTACATGTCTACTAGGACTCAGGCTCAGTTCCCAGCTCAAAGAAAATGTGATGGGGCTAAGGCATCTGTCCTTTTTTGGAACTCAGAATGACAGTAGATAAGGAAGTAAGTAAATATACATTTCAGGTAGTGATAAGCATAGCAAAGGAAATAAAGTAGGAAAAATGTGCATTTTCTGATATACAACAGTCAGAGAAAATGCCTCCTAAGAGAGGAAACATGAGCTGGAGCACAGATGCTTTTGGAGGACAAGCTATACAAAGGTATGGAGTCAGGGCATCGGCAGAGGGAATAGGAAATATAAAAACCCTGAAGATTGGCGGGGACATGGGTATTCCCGAGGGACACTAATTACGCTGGGGTAAAGAGCACATTCCGTGAAGGGGAGAGTGTGTAGATAAGGGGAGGAAGAGCAAAGCGACCACATCACTTATTATGAGAAAACGGTGAAGGGTTTGGCTGAAGGACGGAATCACGGTAGCATGAATTTCTTAAAAAGAACACACTCTGAGAAATGTGTTAGTTGATTTTGTCATTGTGTGAACATACTAGGGTTCTGTTTCACAAACCTAGACTACAATACAGGTCAACATACATGGCCTATTGATATAATCAAGAGACATAGTACACAAAAGATGTCTGAGACTATAACTGGTTTAAAATGGTATGCTGTTTTATGGGAACTCACTAACTTCTTCTTCCTTTTTTTTTTTTTTTTTTTTTGTCTTTGTGAGACAAGGTTTCCCTGTGTAGTTCAGGCTGACCTTGAACTCACTTTGTAGCCCAGGCTGGCCTTCAACTCATAGTGATCCTCCTGCCTCAGCTTTCCAAATGCTGAATTACAGGGGTCATTAACTTCTTTTTAAACAGAGAAGTAGCACACTCTAAAATAATGGTTACATGTATAACTTAGTCAATACATAAACCAGTCATTTGTTATCCTACTAAGGATTTTACACTATACAAACTTGCGTGTGCTATATGCTACTTTTATATGACTGATAGCACAGAAGGTACATACACCAGCATTACTAAAAACCTGTGAGAGAGCATTGTGACTGTTTATGGTGTCAGTAGGCAATTGGTAGTTTTCAAATCCATTATAATATTGTGGGGTTACTGTTATTTACATAGTTGATCTTTGACTAAAATGCCATTGTGTATCACATGACTATCTGATTTGCATTTTGAACAGAGTGCTCTGGACATGGTATGAAGGTGAGACAATGAGAGGGTAAAAATAGAAATTAGCAATGACTGAGAATGCTCCTAAGGTGCTCCAGGAAGGATATAAGGTTGGCTGGTGTAGGACGATAGTGTAGAATTGAAAAGATATTTTTATATTGGATTGTATTCTTAAAATAGAAAACACAGAACTCATTGATGGATTGAGTATAGTATTGGGTGTTAACAGAAAGAGAAGCTGTAAGGATAATTTCTAGGTTTTTGGGTAAGGAAAGCAACTGGGAGAAACGAAGGAGGCTGCCTAGAATCGTGATTCCTCTTAGGTGTTTAAATGGCGACATTCCAAAGACAGTAAAAGTGAGAGTTTTGAGCTCAAGGAAAACTGTCATAACTGGAGATTCAAACCCCTAAATGGGATAGTTGTTGATGTCAGAGATTTAACTGGGTAATGTAGGCATAGGAGCAGAGAAAAGTGAACCAGAGACTGGACCGAACCCCGAGTAGTATGCATTAACAGAGAAGAGGGGGAGTCTGTACTGCAGAGCAAAACGGCCTCTGAGGCAAGAGGAAAACTGAGAAAGTGCAGAGACAGGAGGCCCAGTGAGGAGGAAAGAAGGCGTGAACTAAATGGCAAAGTACTTAAGATTAGGATCTGAACTGACCTCTACATAGGCAACATAGAGATAATGGATTACCTTCTAAGAGAAGTTTGGATAGATTGGGAGGGTGGAATAAAACTCCTCTTAGAAAAAGGAAGGATAATAAAAATACAGGTTGAGCATGTCTCCAGCAAATACAAAGTCCTAGAAACGTTACTCAAAAACAAACAAATAAACAAAAACGGAACAGAAGGGATGTAGAACCCATCCAGAAAATTTGAAGTTTCTTTGTCAGTGGTTCTTAAGCTTTTTGGTTTTAGAACTCTTAAACATTATTGAAAAATGAAAACAAAAAAGTGCATGATTATAGGTATTTAAATCTCATAGTTGGAGACTATGAGATCTCCATCATGGTGGTAGGTTATAGCTATTGATGTTTGCTATATTACAAATTAAAATGTAGACATTTAAAATTTACTAATTTATTGACAAATAAATGATCATTGGCAAAAAACTTAATAAAAATGTTTGTAATAAAATAGTAAGCTTTGGCTCTAAGGAAAATGATGAATTTTCATATCTTCCTCCTGGTTCTAGTTAGGCTTCACACACACTTGTATTTGAACTGGCTTTTGTGATCCTTGTTGGTGTATTGTGCAGACTATCTGTAGAGAATGACAGTGAAACATGCAAATAATATTTTCATATCTTTATGAAAATAGTTTTGACTTTACGGGCACACTGAAAGAGTCTTAGGAGTCTCAAGGGTTGTTAGACCACACTTAGAGAACTGCTGAGCATATTTTATATCCAGTGCCATCTGAGTTTTGTTTTATGTGAAATATTGCTATGATAACAAACAATGAAATGACAAGAGTGGCAGAAAGCCTGTGAAAATCTGAAATTCTTTTTCTTTTCTTCCAAAAGAATACTAGCTATGTTATTAAATTGAGTCTTGAGGGGGATACCCACAGTGAGCTTTGCTCTCTGGCAATTTCCCGGCTGTTAATCAAAGGTGTCATGAATTAGGTGGTGGCTACTCTTAAAAGGACATTTCCGATGAATAGTGATTTCTTATCATCAGTAATAGATTTTGGAAATTGTTATTTGTCCCTTTCTTTCAGCTGTGAATTATTTTGGAGGTGATAGATGGATATGTGTTAAAATGCATTAAAATTAAATGTGTTTCTTTATTTTTCATGTCATAAATTTAGAGATGGAAGAGCCCTCATGAGTCACGCAGTCCATCACCCTGGCGTACTATCATGGCTCTTTCCAGAAAGGCTTTGTCTGGCCCAGTTTTAAATGAGGGAAGCAATTATACTCCCATTAGTTCCCTTGAGAGACCATTCCATTTACTGATAGATCTCCATGTTGAAATGTTGCCCAACATGGATGCCATGCTGGCTGAACACAATCAACCCTTGAAGGGCTATTTCTATATGGTGATCTCTAAGTGAGAAGTTCACCCACGTTATTCCTCTGGTAAATACTCTTGTATCTTGCAAGTATTCTGAGATCCATGAACCGTGCAATTGGACTGGTTGTTGAGCATATTCTGCACACTAACATATAAATTCTCTACTATTGCATCATCTGATAAAGAATTTATTATATAACTGTAAGATTCCAAGCAAGGATATTTAATACAAGGGCATTGGGGATTATCATACATAGAAAATAGGTGAAACGGTGATCTCATCTGTTCTAAATGTTTTTTACACACCAAGAAGTATGAAGTGTTGTTGAGTTATTCAACATGTTCCTCAAACAATAGCCACAAGTGGATTTTTACAGTCACCTTAGGAAATGGCTGTCATATGAATAACTGGACAAGCATCTCAGGTGTTTGTGGTAACGAAGATAATGTATTTCTATAAACCTTTAGAAACGTGAGTCCATATTCCTGTTTCAACATCAGAAAATCAAGATGTAAGTCCCCAGGGGCACGCTTCTAAAAAAAGGGATGAGATCTTTTTAAGCCTTCAGGATATTCACCTGGCTTATTTAAATGTTATTTTGCAAAAACATGAAGTCTGACTTCTCAATTTCTTCATGCTTAGCTGACTGGGTGATGGCTTGGGAGACAGTGTGCTTCCCTCCTTTCCTTTGCATTTAAAAATTTGCTTTCATTTACTCTTACCAATCTAGATTATTTTGTCTTCACTTTGAAAGCAGTTTTAACAAATCTCTTGATGTAGTTCAGTAAACATTTTCATGTAAAATGATCTCTTGAGTAGTTTTAAGAGGCAGATTTCCTCCCTTAATGATACAACTTCATGACTCGTTCAAGTTAAGAAGAGGAAAAAGCAACCAGCCAGAAATGGAACTGTGCTCATTTTATTATTCCAGGCTCTAGCACTTGGGCACAATGTGGTTGTTTTTATTAATACGGGGGACTTCTTTTTTTACCCTTTTTTTCTCATCCATGGCTACAGTTGTTTTCCTTTTCCTCTTTTTATTTTTTTCTTTAAGGGAGAACGTTTGTATGAGCCAGTGAAGCAACAATGAAAAACATTATTTCTTAAGTTCCTTTCTTTTTCTCCCAGAAAAGCTGAAGCAAGGAAACTGCTCCATATGATATTTTGAAAGGGGCTCTAGTTCTTAAGACTTATGTTAAAAGAAAATATAAAAATAAAAACAAATACAAAAGCTAAATGCCTTTCAGTGATTGCTCTAAAGGGGTTTTTCCTTTGTTCAGCCTGGGAAGACAAATAACCAATTATTGTTTTATAAATAGTGCTCTATCTTCTGTAGGAATTGTTTCTCAAAATATCATGGCAAAGCCAATGTCATAAAGTGGAGAACATCCAAGCATAAATATTTGTACTCCTTTTCCAGGAAGTTAATCAGACATCGATGTTAAGATTATTACTACAATATCTGATGAATATTTGGGTTCTCATTGCTTTTCCAGAATCTACAAAGCCCTTTCCTCCTTTTGAAAAATCAACGTTTGACTCTTCGTGAAACTGGTCCTATAAATTTCAGAGTAGACTGCTGGTTATTCTCTCCTAGAGCTAGACTGCTGAGTTTCTTACCCAGTTTCCACACTAGCTAGTAAGGTACTTAAATTCAGTGTCTCAGGGATACTTCAGGTAAAATGGGGCTGTGGGTAAACAATCTTATCAGATTGTTGTGAGGATGATTACATGTGTCATTACACTTACACTCTCAGAGCAGTTCTTGGCATGTAGTAAATACTTCAAACATGTTGATTCTTTTGCTATTATCACAATCATCATTATTATTAAAGGTATTTTATATCTACTAACTGTATCAGTGATGTTGTTTTATAAGTCATATCATAAAGCATACTCAAATAACTTGTAAACATTCTGTGACCTTTATATTCCTGAAAATATGGCTTTTAAGAAAAAATACGATGTGGTCTAACTACCATTCTAAAGTAGTGGTTTGTTAAATGGGGCTCCTAATGGACTTATAATTCATGTGCTTGAATAAATGAAGTCCCTTTTCACCACAAAATCTCTAGTCCTTCCAAGATGGATAATTCAACTTTCATCACAGACTTCAATTTTTCTCATTGTTAGAATTGCTCTCATGATTATATAAGGCTTTAAAAATTTCTCATCTTTAGAGGATCTCCACTCCCTCTTCCTAACTACTAAAAGCCCATTTCTCTTTTCTTTATTAAGACTCCCTATACAAATTCTTTATACCCATTGCTTCTAATTTCTCTCCTTTGATTCTTTTTATATTTGGTTCAACCAGGATTTCACCCCTTCTGTTCACTAGAACTCTTCTTGTTAAGATCACCAATGACCTCTGTGCATCTGAACTCTCTAGTCAATCTCCCCTACACTGGATCTACCGGCAGGATGAGCCTCAGCAGTGACTTTCTTTTTCCTTGGGGATCAATTTTCTCCCTTTAGCTGCAATTCCCATACAAGCTGCTGGTTGTCCTTTTATTTTCCTAACTCGTCCTTTACAATCTCCTGTGTTGGTCCCTCCTCATCATCTCAATATGTAAAGGCTCTTTATAGTCTTTGGAATTCTTTTCTAACGAACAGGCTGTTTCGTGGACTCCTTTCATCTCATGATGGTAAACACTTGATTTCTCCATGTTTCTCAGATGTATATTCTGAGCTTGAACCTCTTCCTTGAACTTCATTCCTATCTTCACAGCTGCTAACTCAACTTTTCCATTTCATCATCTAAAGGTGATTTCAGCAGCACATACTGCAAAGACCATCCTTGTAAAACTACTCCTACTGTATTTTCTATTCATTGTAATTCCTCATTTTTCGGAGTCTGAGCCCCAAAACTTTACATCCATCCATATGTTCTATTTTATTTATTTTCTCCTATGCCTTGAGTCCACCAACAAAATTTTTCAGTTTTACTTTCAAAATGTATCTGATAAACCATTTATTTTACCACGTCCACCAGCACCATCCCGGGCAAGCTATCACGCCCCCATGACTATGGCAATGGTCCCAGAGCTCTTCTTGCTCACATTCTTCCCCCCTGGACTATTCTCTGGGAGCAGCAGCATAGCTCCTGTACTCCCTAAAATCTTTTCCCACTCTGAGTAAAGTCAAGTCCTCAGCAAATACTTCATCCAGCCTCAAAATAAGACATGACATGTAACCAAAGGCAAAACAGAAGATTCAAGGCCATAGCTCTTCCTTTTCTGTTCTTACACGAGTCACTTCCCTGAGCCTCAGGACAGGTTCTCCATGACTGCTACAAACTCTTCTGCCACAGCATCTCACCCTGTGGCAGTTATTATGGGGTGAGGGTCAAAGAGAAATGCAAGCAAAGAAAGTGATAGGAAGCTGGTGAGTTTAGAAGATAGGATAGTGGAATTCATGAGTCATGGGAAAACTTATGCTCTGAAAACATAGCCTAAAGTGAGCTAATTACTGCCTGAAGGCTACTCAGGGCAGAGGCCTAACCTTGTAGTGCTACGGACCAGTTTCATGGACAACAATCTTTCTACAGATGTTATGGGTGAGAACTTTCATTTTGTTCTACTCTGATTTTTTTTTAACTTTCTTTTTTCACTAGTATGGTAAGTTTGTGACACACAATAATTACATTTCCCAGCACTAGTATCATTGCCTCAGTTCTACCTCAAATTATTAGGAGCCTCAGTCTCGTATAACCTAGCTACAGTCTGCACGTGCAGTCCATAGTAACGTTCCTGCTCCTATGAGAATATAATGCTACCATGGATCAGACAGGAGCTGAGCTCAGGCAACCTTTTAAGCAATGGAGAGCAGCTATAAACACAGATGAAGTTTGTAGTGTAGCCTGCAGCTCACTTCTTGCTCTGCAGCCCAGTTCCTAGCAGGCCATGGCCTGGTACCAGTTTGCAATCCAGGGTTTCGGGACTCGTGACCTAGAGTGCCTTCCCTCGGGGTCTGTAATGTAGCCTTGGCAATGCACACAATGACTCTTGAAAACATCATTGATTTAACCTAATTGTTGTTAGAGTTAATCAAATAGTAATTAGTTTGCATCAATAGACTTGACTTATAAGTAAGAGATATTCGGAAATGTATCCTCAGAGCATCTGAGTTTGTCTCCTGCTTTTCTGTGGTAATGGAAGAGAGACAGGAGGCAGATGGCTGGGAACACACAAATTGAAGCAGGGCTATTGAGGGCGGAAAAGCTCGAAGTAGAAACAGACTTATTTGTGAACATCCCATAAGAGTGCAGGGACATGATTGCGATTGTTTTCTGTAAATAGAGGAGACCCTTTCTCCCATTTATCTTCTTAAAATAATGTTGCACAAACCATTTTCTCCTTCAATCTGGCATACTCAAAGCTCACAGGGGGAGTAATTCAACAGAGATTATTATTATTTTTTTTTAAATTGTTGCTGGGCTGCTGCTTCTGACAATTTGTATAATGGTTTGGTGTAACGGCTTTCGTCCAAGGATTTTTAAGTGATGAAAGGGACAGCAGAAACTCATCTTTACTAGGCTCCCACTTGGCAGCAAGCTCTCGGCTGGAAGATTAGAAAATCTGACCTCATTCCGTCCAGATCCCGGATGTTTGTTCCTGCTCAGTGGTGCCTCCTAGTCTCCTCTGGTCACCCACCTCCTTTCCATTCTCTCTAAGCAGCAATTTCAGAACTTTCTTATCTGCTCAGATTTCAGACCCTGTCATCTCTCTCTCTTCTTCAGAAGTGACTTTGCCTTCCGTGGTACACAGAAAGCAGAATTACAGAATGGAACTCTTTTAGCTCCTGAAACTAACTGTTTCAACCTCACATAGCTCACCTTTGCTCTTGTCTTCCTTTCTAGTGTAAACACTTCTCAGTGTACACTGACTGCAAAACATCAACATTACCATTAGGGATGTTCCACTGTAAAAGAACACAGGAATGCATAAAGAAGCAAATCCCCCTCTCCGCCTCTCATGTACACCTTTACTCACCACCTGTGTACGACTTTACTCACTTCACATTTACTTGTTCTCTACTCCTTTTCCTCCTTCTTGTACCACTCTGCCTTCCCCAAGGTCTGCCTTCTCTGTGGTTGTCCATCTTGTTAAGTCCAGTGGACTCCTTTCTGTCTGTTCCTGCCTTTGAGTGTCATGTGATCCTTAACTTTGAGCATCCTTAGATCCTGGAAGCATTCTCTTGCCTTGACTTCCACCGTTGTGGGTTTCCCTGGAGCGCTCCTTCTCGCTGGACTTCGTGGAGCTCGCTGTCTGTGCCACCAGCCGCCACTCTACAGCTTCTCTTTTCATTACATAAGTGTCTTCAGCAGTCTCACTTTGACAACTGGATTTACATTTTTAGTTCCTCTTTTCCCCCATTACTATAAAAACGGTGTGTTGAAGAAGTCAGTCTTTCTTAGGCATTTTGTGAATGTTTTGGACGTCTTCTTTGTGATAGGTAGACTCAATATTCTTTGGGGATGATGAGAATAGAAGTGTTTTCTTAGGTGGGTTCTGGTTTGCAGGACTCTTCATTTCCTCAAATCACTTTTATTTAGATCTTATTTCATCTTCACTCCTTGTATCTTCTCTCTTCTTGGGGCAGGTGTCAGCTCAGTTCTCCAGCACATTTAACTCTTCCTATACCCCTTGGTGTAGTCTACAGTAACAGGCAGGTCCACAGCCACTCACGGCTACACAGTAAGTATCTATGCCATGCAACATGGTAGACACATGTTCTTGGTGGGTTTTCAGAAGCATGAATTGAAGTTCTTGTAGGAGAATGTGCTCAGAAATTTGACATAAATGCATGAGCACCCAGCAAGTTTAGCAATGGTATGATAGGTAAGCTGTGGTTTGAAGTGAATCATCACTTATAGGAAAAAAACATGACACAAATATGTAAACTGGGCTCAAACATTGAAAAGATGAATGAACTATTTTCATAAGATTGTGTATAAAGATACTAGTGTTGTAATACTAACAGTACATTAACCATCACTAGCTCTAATTATATCCATTTACTATAAGCAATTTTATGTTTCACTCAGTATAGAATTCACTCCTTACATGGTTTCCTTTTTGGAGAATCTTGTCACAAGGGGTATATACCAATAAAAAACTATTGAAATAGAAATAAATGACCTCTTGAGCACATCATAAACACATAGGTCAGGTCTTCCTTATACAGGTTTACATTTTTCACACATTACCATATGTTCTTCACACATTGTGGACCTCTTATTCAGAACTTTGGCCACTATTCAATTGCTCTCACACCTGCCTTAAATGACATGCATGCAAGGTTTGTGTTTTTATGCACTAAACATGTATTTAGGCAAGCCAATATCCTCCACCTCCCTCCTTTACAAAGAGGTTTATTCACTGAGGGGAGGTCTGCCTTCCATTCACTGTGCATGTACAACTCAAATTAACACTAAGGCAGGTTATATTTTCATGTCTTGGGATGAATAAACTTCTTAAATGCTTTACAAGGCTTTTATTCTGGCACTGGGACAGGACCACCATGTGTTCTCTGAGTTGCTATAATATGAAATTGTTGATTCATTTTGGTTTCAGCAGGTACTTTTTTTTCCAACAGCAAAGAGAGGTAATCTCAGCATTGTGATGTACTACATGCCACAGTATAGTCAAGGTAATGAGCATGTTTGAAATGGAAGTCACTGGTAACAAGAAGATGCTTAAATTGGGGGAAAATGTCTAGTTTAGAGCTGAAAGCTGTTCTCTTGTTAGGAGCCAACACCATCTATTGCTTCAAAAAATGTTCAAAATGGTAATATGTGAGGGAGTGTCTGAGTTTTGTAAAAGATGAAGTTTAAAGTGCCTTTCATGTGCAGCAAGTGAACCTGAGATGAAAAGTCCCACTAGGGTGGAGAGAAAGGTAAGTTTTCCACATGGCTGTACATATTTTTAATAAATAAACCAAAATCATTTATTCTTCCAGTGTCCCCCTAGCTACCTGTCTGCCACCTTACTGTTCAATTTACAGTGACTCTATGACATGTTATTTTTATCTTTGTAGCATGAATGTACAGGGACACAAAGCAGCAGCAAAAAATATAAAATCATAGCTTTTCCAATCCAGATACTTATGTTAAAATGTTCCTGGGCCTTGCTTTAGTTGGGGCTATACTATACTCTCTGGCCAACAGCAGGAGGCAATACTGTATCAGAGTCACAAGGAGCTGAGGGCTTCTTACTTTTTAGACATCCCTCCCATCTGAGCCGAGCAATTTCTCCTCTCCAAGTGGCTTTTCCCATCTGCAATGCATTTCTCTGCCCAAAGAGAGTTGAGTGAATTTCACATTAGAAGACAAATTAACTCCTTCTTATTTTACATGTCTAAAGAGAATAAACAGGCTCTTGGTCCTACATTTAAAAATCATGTAAGCTTAGTACATAACACATCAATATAACCTATACACTGGGTCAAATACATTGGTTAGAAGAATAAAAGAAAAAAATAATCTAATATAATTTACCACTCAAATCCCTTTTTTTTCAGGAACTAGAATAGTCAAATCTCAGCATCCAGTAATTCTGTGTCAGCAGATCTGTTGAGTCTTCACCTTTGCCCTGGAACCTGCATTGCAGGAGAAAGGTCTCGTGGAACATCCCTGCCCGTAGTGGGGAGCAGCTGCACGCTGCTCAGAGCTGCCTCCCCCACATCCATCTTGCACAGATATCTAAGTAGAATTGGCTACTGCATAAATATCACTATAGCCCCAAATGAATGAATCCTGCAAATGACATAGTCTCTGGCCATGAAGTCTACTTCTTTCAGACTGCAGGAGATGTCCAGGGAAAATGAGAAAGAATTCATTTACTTCACTTACTAGAAAGATTAGAATACTTTTTAATGGTATAAGCATGTGTGCTATAAGACCTAACTACATGACATTAATTTTTGTTATAATTATGGTTTTATATAATCACGGTAGGGCACCACTCAAAATATTTGGATTCACACATAATGCAAAGGGAAGCTTTCCACACAAAGACGTGCTCTAATTGTACACAATGCCTGTCTCAGATAGGTAGCATGAATAGGGGCCGAAAGGAGATATTACTTGCTTCTCCGGGATTTATTTTACCCATTGGCCTACTTCATCATAGAATTTCTCTGTGCCCAGGCCATTAGGGTAAAGAAAAAATACATATTTCAAAGTGTGTATGCCAGCTGGTGGAAGGGCATCCTCTAGCAAATAAATCTCAGATCAAAGCCCCCATGCAGATCTTGCCAATGCTGAGCTCACAGAGCTGAGCTTTTCGGATTAGCAGAAGGGTGTCTATCCCTCCCAGATGACCTTTGACCCAGATGACTTGGTCTGTAAGGACAGATTCAGAGTTCTCAGAGCTGATGTAGTGCTTGGCTTTGGCTTTTCTGTTGCCTCTTGCTTACTTTATCCTCAGGTTCCAAGAGCTACTTTAGGTTCAAACTTGTCCCTGCAGATTTCGTGTCATATTTTTGCCAGTCTTAAAACTTTCCATATTCGCACCCCAAAATATGCTCCTGTTGCAGAAACCAAGTATTGCTCATTCCCAGCTCTGAGTTTTGGTGCCCTGCTTCAAGCAAGTAACAAATGTTTGCCAAGCAACTGTTATCTGCAGGCACCAACTTCTGATAGAACGATGGAAGGGTACAGCTTCCACTTTAGTACACATAGCTGTCAGTGTGCACACAGGCAACTGACCAGGCAGTTATAATACACTGTCACAAGCTCTATGAAAGGGGATAGTTTGGGTGTCATGCAGACAGAGAGAGGAGATGCCAAATCAGAACTGGTGGTGAGACAGGGGTTGTCAGCAAAGGACTCTTCCTGAAGGAAGTAGTGTGACCTTCTTTTCTAATTGCCAGGGCAGAGCAAAGTGGCAGCCTACAGATGTGCTACAGTATGTGACATGAATTTTGTAAGCTTTGTACATCCCAGGTTTTTGTTTTGTTCCTAGAACATTTATTCTTAGTCTTCTTAATCTTTTCCTTAGTCCTATGGAGAACTTCCATAGTTTGCTGATTTCCTTGTAGCTTCATCTGGAGAACAAACAGTCTAACATCACCGCACAGCATCACAGCCACGTGTGTCTTCTCCACCTCCTCACTGCTTGGTTTAAATCCTGACTCCAAAATCTGATCTACTTTCTTGTTTTCAAATAACTGGCTATAGCTCTGCAAGTTCTCTCTATAGTACCTTTATTTTCCATTTTAGTTTCAATAATTTTGTTCCTCTCTTTATATCATTGATTATTTCTTTGAAAAAATATCTAAAGTTAGAACTTTAACCATCAGTTTGTATTCATTTGTGATATAATTCAATGTTATAAGTTTTGACCAAATATTGCGCTTACTGTTTCACAGAAGATTTAGGTATATATATATATAAAAGATTCGAGGTATAATGCTTTCTATATCTCTCAGTTCAAAGTACTTTCAAAAGTCAACTTTGATGTCTTCTTTGTATTTCTTTATATGTTCTAGGGAACTTGTGTTCCTCAGAAGTGTGTTTAAAAACATCTAAATTCATTTTGATTACTTTCTTGTATTAATTTAATTGATAGAAGACATGGTGTGTATGAAGGCACTTATTTTACAATTTTTAAAGTTTGTTGTGTAGTGTAATTCATGGTCAACTTTTATAAGTATTCCCTGCATATTAAAAGAAATATAGACATTTTCAATTCCTGGTAGAAGCTTTACTACATATTTATTTTGTCAAAAATTTCCTTCATATGTATCTTTAATAATTTTCCATTTTAACCTCCAAATATTTGAAAGTTTATTGAAAAATTTTCCTGAAAGTGTGTATTTTATACTTTTCCTGTATATCTATAGATTTTTACCTCATAATTATTTTGTGATTAGTTCATCAAGTGAAATTTGTAGTGTTATCTTTTTTTTATTTAAAAAAAATACAAGTACAAAAACATATTGACAAACAGACACCAATTAGCATAAAAACTAGTACAATCACAACTAATCTATAGACAAGATGATATGATCTCAACAGTGGTTATTGCTTTATCCATTGATATCTTCGAAGTGTAAATATATAAACCCATATCCAGACATGCAAATTTAGTCAGAAAATTAATCCTCTCAACAACAGAAAAAACACAAAAACCAAAAATTCAAAGACAAAAAACAAAACAGGCAAACATCAACAACAGCAAAAACAACAACAACAACAACAACAAAACACCAATAGTTGCTGCTTTACATATTGATATCTTCGAAGTGTGTGTTCAGGATAACACATACAGACATACAAGATTTACCAAATAACCCGTCATCCATTATTGCTTAGCATTAAGTGATATAATACAATAGTAGAACCATATTAGCCCTCCTGCATATATGCATATTCATATATACCTACATACATTTTTGTCTTTTTCTTTTCTACTTTCCTTCATCCCATCTGTTCTTTGTTTTAGAACAGATTTCCTTCATGTCTCTTAGTTTATATTCCCACCCTCGGGTTCTTACACCAG
>PVLD010010529.1:0-70335 GCA_004027595.1 Dinomys branickii
TAATATCCTGTCTTCGATTATTGCTTAGCATTAAGTGATATAATACAATAGTAGAACCATGTTAGCCCTCCTGCACATATGTATATTCATATATATTCCTCTATACATACATACATACATTTTTGTCTTTTTCTTTTCTCCTTTCCTTCGTCCCATCCGTTCTCTGTTTTTGAACAGATTTCCTTCATGACTTTTAGTAATATTTTTTTGTAATATAATTGAGTACTACTCTTCCATAAAGAAGGATGAACTTGAAACATTTCTAGGTAAATGGATACAATTTGAGATCATATTCAAGTGAAATAAATTGGACTCATGTATGTAAACATCTCATTGTCTCTCTCGTGTGATAAACTGAAAGAGTAAATAAGGACCTGAATGTACAGCAGATATTGTGAAATGGCAAGAAATTGTTTAAAAGGAAAGAGGAACTATCATGGGAAAAGGGGAAAGGAAAGAGGGGAAAAGTGAAAATGATAAAAAAGAGATAAAATGGAAAAATGTCTTATAAACAGGGAAAAGAAGAGGAGTTGAAGAGAGGAGAAGGGATTGGGGGGAGAAAGCAGCATGAAAACACATCATGTATGAGTAAAAATTCCCTATGATGGATAATATATATATATATATATATACACACACACACATATATATATATATATAATACCAATAAACTTAATGAAATTAAAAATTGGCCTCTCATATTTCTGGGTGTAGATAATGGAATCCCCACGCAGCATGTGGGTGGTAGCTTCCAACAGGCTTGAAGCCTGACTGGGATAAAAGTCAGCTTCACTGCACTGCGTCCTGCCTTCTCTCCTGGGGACTGTTTCCCCTCTGCAATGCCCCTCTGCCGTACTACCCTGCCATAGAGCCAGTCAAGTATGGAATTGACACTTCTACAAACTGTGAACTAAAATAAACTTGTAGGAATTGGGTATTATGTCTCAGAAATGAGAAAAGCAAGACAGTATTGCAATCTATTATAAATTACATTTCTTCATCCATTCATCCATGAGTGGACACCAAAATGGAGTTGACCTCTTGAATATTGTAACTAATGTTACAGACTATAATTTTTTGATTTAAATAGTTTTTAAATTTTATTTTAAAGACAAAAGAATGAAAATATCTTAACAAACATGTACATTTAGAAAATAACACAAAAATAATACTAGCAATACAGAATCTCAGACAAGGTGATAGGAAATTAATAATGGTTATTGCATTACAATGGTTGTTGTATTATACCTTGATATCTTCAATTTGGATACTCAGATAAACAAATATAGACATGTAAGATTGATCATACACTTCTTTTCTAATAGAAATATTGTGTTTAAAATGAACTTTGGGGCCAGGGATATAGCTCAGGTGCACAATGCCTGCATGGCAAACATAAGGTCCTGAGTTCAATGCCCAGCACCAAAAATAATACAATAAAATAAAGTAAAATAAAATAAAATGAGCTCTTGAGTTAGTTACAATAACTTTTAAAAGTTGGACAGTGGAATGCAACTGGGAAATATGTACATTATAAAATTAATGCATCACTTATAAAGTAATTCGTTGTTTTAAATGGATTTTATATAAAATTTATATAAGTTAGCTTGAACATCTTGCTGAAATTTGATCTGGGGAGAGAGGGAATGCGTGGAACTGGAAGAAAAGTGAAAATTATTAATAGGAGATATATGCATATACCTATTCCCAAGATGAATGTAATTAGGTATTATGAATGAATAATAATATAAAAACTATAAAATGAAACATTTTATATTTTGATTTCACTAATTTCTCATGTTTTATATTGTGACAGTGACAATAATTCCATTTGTGATATAAAATTAGTTAATACTTTTCAATTGTACATACATTTTTCACAGTTATGTTGGCATTTCCATAGAAGCCCTGTATAACAATTTACAAATTAATATCATATCAAAATACAAATCATCATTTGAAGTAATTTAAAAACTCATAATCTTGTGGCTTAAAATATGTATTTCTAGTTTTTCATATTGCTGTGGAATCTTTATATACTTGCTCAGTTAGTGGTAATTATAAAGATTGTTCATATTGTGCATACCTTTTTTGTTTTAGTTACTTTTCCCACAATACCACATTATTAAAGTATTTCTGTTACAATTTAGTGTAAATAATCACAGACTTTAATGTGTAGTCATTGACATCTTTGTGTCCCATGGTTTAATAGATGATTCCTTTTCTAGTTTTTATGTCAATACTTTAAAAACTGTCATATGTGTATTTTTTTATAAATAAAGACTCCTCCTTTTCATTTCTTTCTTCTTTTTAAACTCTAGTTCAATTACTTTTTAACTTAAATTTCCAGGAGTAAGTTTCCTGGTTTGAATGAAGACAGTACCTATAACCTTATTTTTATGAATTTCATAGTGCCTTTTGGACTTTGTATGATTCTTGAAATCCACCCATAGGGTAAAGAATGTACCAGTTTAATACTTTCTGCTACATTTCTGAAGTTATCACTATCTCCCCTAATTTAGTGTACAAGTAAGTGGACATACTTTGTTCTAATATTGATCAGTTTCTTAGCAAGAAAATCTTACTGCATTATGATGTCATCAGTACTTGCATTTAAATAACCTGATCATATTAGAATGAATTTAATAGAACAGTATTTTCATTAAAAGACTGAAAGGCCTTCTCTATAAATGTGGATGCTCTTTGCAAAAAAACTGAATACAGTAAAAAATGAATGAAGTCTGCCAAAATTAACCATTGACCAGACGTGCCTGTGTACAAAAATCTGGAAAAATTTAATGTAAGCTGCGTGGCTCAGCATATTGGAGAGGAAAATACACACTGAAATCATTCCATGATTGCTGGACGATATTTTTCTTATATGAAAATCTTCAAAGAACTCAAAAAGTTAAGTAATTATGAAGGGCAAGAAAAAGAAGAAAATGTTGAAGTAATTCTTTATAAATGTCAAGGAAAATAATGATTCCTCAAACATACTATTATATTTGATCCTATAAAAATCTATAAACACAAGAAGAGGACAATAGACCATGAGCATTAAGCAGCATGAGGTTTATTAAGAATAGACATGCTACAGAAGCTTAATAGCTTCTTTTGATTCACTGGTAATTACAAAATTAGAACATGCTGTGAATAGGCCATGTCTTCAATATTTGGACTCCGGAATTGTGGATTACTGTTTCTAAAGTATACTTAACCACCATAACTTCTGACACATTATGGTGTGGTATGCGTTTGAAGTAGGATATTGTTATTAACCTATTTGGCAAGTATCTACTGAGATAGTTGTGCAGTCTTTTGTGAGACTCAGCAGCAATTTAGTTAAGACAGAAATTAACACTGCTCTCAGTCCATCATAAGATTTTACCAGCTATATTACTGTGTGTCATTAGTGCCAACTCATCCAAAAAATTTTATTTCAGTTTTAAAAAGCCTGATACAGAAGAATTTTGAAAAGGGTTAAAATTGGTCACTAGAAGGGACTGATGTCAGAATAAGAATGTGCGCATTTGGGAAGACCAATGTACATCCTCATTGTAATTTATTAACATAAATTAATGGATAAGACATATAACATGCATACACTATAATCTCATTTCACTAGATTATCTACAAGTAGATATATATTGGTAGAGGCCAGCAAAAGGGAATATACTGATTTACAAACGAGACGGAACCTTACAAGCTGTGTTGTTTAGCCAAGGCCTAAACGTGACTTTAGTGTACAGGACAGCATGAAATTTAAGCCTATTTCAGAGATGTACCATTCTTAGGACTATAACAAACATTTAAGTTTGATACATTTTCTACATTATATTTACTTATTTTCATTTTAAAGAGAATTTTAGAAAACAGTAAAAATGACACAGAATCTTACAACAAGTTGGTAGGAAATTAACAATGGTTATTATATTGCATATTGTTATCTTCAAAGTGGTTACACACTCAAAGTCAAAATGTATCAAGGATCAAAGCATTAAAATAGAAACACTAAATCTACTGGAAGAGAAAGTAGGTAAAAATCTTGAAGACACAGGGGTAAGCAGAGAGCTCAGGAACAAAAGCCAAACTGTATGGGAAACACTCCAAAGAATCAGCAACTGGGATCTCATCTTATTAAAACGTTTTTCAAAAGAAATCATGAACAGAGTAAAAATAAAACCCATGAATTGGGAAAATTTTAATGAAATGTCCCTCAGACAAAGGACTTCTATCTAGAACATATAAAGAATTTTAAAGAACAAGCCCCCAAAATTCAAAGACCCAATCAAACAACGGGCATCTGAGATGAATACAAACTTCTCAGATGAAAAAATACAAATGGCAAATATATGAAAAAATTTTCAACATCATTAGTCATTTGAGAAATGTAAATTGAAACAACATTGAGATTCCATCTCACTCCAAAAAGAATGGCTCTCATCAAGAAATCAACCAATAGCAAATGCTAGTGGGGCTGCGTGGATAAAGGAACCCTCCTCCATTGTCAGTGGGAGTTTAGACTGGTGAAACTACTGTGGACGTCAGTGTGGAGACTCCTCAAAAAAAACTATGATTAGAGATTTCCTTTGACCCACTTATTTCTCTTCTGGATATTTTCCCAGAAGAATTGAAAACCCCATACCACAGTGATATATGTGATCCATGTTTATAGCTACACAATTTGTTGTAGCTAAATCTTGGACACAACCCAAATGCCCATCAAACGAGGAATGACAAAAAGACATATTTAAAGAAAATGGAGTATTAGTCGACTATAAAGAAAGACAAACTTCAGGCTTTTATAGGAGACGGATGCAACTAGAGACGATACTCATAAATGAGATAAACCAGAATTGAGTGTGTAAACCTCGTATTGTCTCCCTAGTGTAGGAAACCAAGAGATAAACTCCCCTCACGTAGTATGGCTTACTCCGCTCTTGCTCCTCTGGCAGCTTTTAGTGTTTAGGTCATTTAGCTCATTTTTACCTGAGCTATGTTCACACAACCTTCCCTTTGTTTCCAGTCTTTCTTCAACAACTTGCATCTGTACCATTTCAGTGAGGTCTCCGCTAATGTATTTCCTCCTTTGCAGCTTCTTCCCTGGGTACCAAGTTCATTGTCACTTTTTATTCTCATCTTCTAATTCATAGTAACTCATAAATGTTTTACATAATGAGCATATGAATGAACTTTAGCTTTCCAGCTTATAGATTAAATATGGTGTAATAGATATTTCTAGAGTTCCTGCTATTCATATCCTCTATAAAAATAAAATAGTTATCATTCACTATAGGTATAGATACAGACAGGTATAGATATATAGATATAGACCTATACATAGCTATATCTACCAAACAAATGTTGAGAAAATTTAAATAGTTCTAGACTACCAAAATGTGTACATTGATTGGAAATCTCAATAGATTGAAAATGTTATTTTATAATCAATCTATATGTTGAATTCAGTTCTCATCAAAATAATTTTCCTAAGTATACTTAAAATCTAATTATGATATATGCAGAGTCATTTAGACAATACTGAAAATTTAAAAAATGACAGAAATTCGTGTATAACCTACTATCAAAATATAGCAGTAAGACACTATAAAAATAGACAAATGAATTAGCAGAACAGAGCAGTAAAACCAGAAATGTGTCTTAACATTTATGGATCATAGAGTGATGGCAATGGTAAACACTTCAAAACAGTGTTTTCCTTAATAACGTTGTTGGGTGAAATCATGAAAATAGTGACAATCCAATTTTACAACAATAGTAAGAAAAAAGAATGACTTCCAAGTTTACTATAAATCAGAATTAAAACAGCAAAAGTAATGACACTTTGAGAAGATTAATTGTAGTGATATCAGGATGATATGCCTTGAGGAAATAATGTCTTAAAAATATAAACAAAGACACTACACAAATATATATATAAACTAAGACTCCTTCACTAAGAATCACATGAGAAAATATAAGAGAATAAAAATCAAAGAACCTTTATCCATACCCACTCCTGAGAATATCTATGCCAATACAGTAACCATAAAATCCTAACTGGGAATTTAAATGAGAATTTCAACAAATAGGGAATATTCCAATAAATTGAAGAATCCAAAAGAAATGGATAGATTCATAGATACCACTTACAAAAACTGATCCAGGAAAATACCAAAATCATGACAGTGAGGCAATAATAAAAATCCTACCAAGAAAATGTTTCATAGAAGACCTAAGGCCAGCACTTCCCATGCTATTTAATGAAATGGAAAAGGGTAGAGCACTTCTAAGTATTATTTCTGTAAAGTAGCCTTATGTAGATTTTAAAACTAGACAAGTACTCAACTAACAAAAGATAATCTTTGCTATGAACATGGAATTTTTAAAATCTTCAATAAATATTGGCAAACAGAATACAACAAATCATTGAAAAGATCATACATCACAACCAACTAAGTTTCGTATCAGAGTAGAAGGATAGTTCAACGTGTCCGAATGGATACATGAAATATGTCACATAAACAGAAGCAAGGACAAAAGCCACATTATCTCATCACACACAGAAAAACCTTTGACAAAGTCAACATCAATTCAGGATAAAAACTGTGTTAGTTATTTGTCTTATTACTGAGACAAAATACTCAGTCCCCAAAGGTAAACGTGGAAAGGTTTATCTTAGCTCACATTTTGTAGCTGTTTTGGTTCAGAGGTGAGTGGCTCCAGCTAGGGTGACACGCAGAGGGCCATCACGGGGGAGAAACAGTTTGTGGCAGCCGAAGACAGCAAAGCAGCTAAGTGGTGAAGCAGCAACCCCACCCAGCCTGGCTTCATTTGGTCCTTTTTCACCCCTCCAGGCTACCTGCTCTTTGGGTGGTGCTACCCACACTGCGGGGGCCTACTCATTACCTGTACCCAGAACTACAGCACACCAATAAGTGGACTAGTTCAGCGTTCACATTCTCTTAATCCCAGAATTACACACTTACTCCCAGCATCACACACCCTCAATCCAGCCACCTCTGAAAACTTCCACCTATGACCGCATAAGGCTTTGGAGAGCTTCTAGACACAAGCCATAACAAAATCCCATAGAAAATAGATGTAGAAGGGTCTTGTCTCTCTGTAGTAAAACCTATGTATGGAAAACCTATTGCCAACTCCATATTAAATGGGGGAAAATAATAGCTTTCCTCTAAAATCAGGAGTAAGACAGGATGTCCACTATTGCTATGCCTGTTCACCTAGTACTTGAAACTTTAATCAGATCAATCAGATGAGAGAAAGGAATAAAAAGAAAACATTTAAGAGAATAAGAAGCAGTCAAACTATACTTAGTAACAAAAGACATAATGCTTCACATAGAAGACTCAAAATTCCACCAAAAAACTCTTAGTACTAAAACCCAAATGCAGGGCTAGAGATACAGCTCAGCGGCACAGCAGCTGCCTGGCAAGTGTGAGGTCCTGAGTTCAATTTGCAGTACCCCTAAAATAAAATTAAATTAAATTAAATGGAAAAATAAAGAGAACCAAATTCAACAATGTAGCAGGATGCAATATAGCACACACAAAAAAGCATTAAGAAAGAAATTAGGAAACCTTACCAGTCACAGTAGCTTCAAGACCAAATGCTTAGGAACTGACCTTCACAGAGAAAGTGAAAGACCTCTACAATGCAGACATTACTATTCCAAAAAAGAGATCAAAAAGGGCATCACAAAATTGAAAGCCATCCCCAGTTCCTGGATGGTTGGAAACAATATTATCCAAATGACTGTCTTCCAGAACTGACAGACTGCCTCAGTCCTTATCACTGAAACACAATACCCAACACCCACAAGTTTCAAGAAAGAGTTTTAGTTTGGCTTGTGTTTCAGGCCTGGCTCCAAGACAGGACAGAATGGTAGAGAGGTGTGATGCAGAAGAGCTGCTAGTGACGTGGAGACACAGCCAAGAGAGGGAAGGGAGGGGCCGTGGAGAGAGATAAGCCCTCCAGGCCATGATCTTCCTACCAGACCCCACCTCCTAACAGCAAGTCCTCCCTAAGCCCCCATATCCCATCACTCCAACAGCCTATGAGTTCGTGAGGCTCTTTGGGGACATTCAGATATACAATGTAATATAAATTTAATGCAATCTCAATCAACTTACAATCAATATTCTTCACAGAAGCAGAGAAAACTATCCTAAAATTTATGTAGAACCAGCAGTGACCCAGAACAGCAAAATCTAGCCAAAAAGCACAAAGCAGGAGGCATCACAATCTCAGACTTCATGTTATGCTACAAATATTTCAAGATATCAAGATTTCTCAGATTTCAAATTATATTTATAGTGATAAAAATGGCATGGTACTAGCACATGTGTAAACATACAGGTCAACAGAACAGAACAGAGGATGCATAAACAACCCTACGCACATTCAGCCTCCTGATCTTTGACACAGTCACCAAAACCTTACACTGGTAAAGCCTCTTTAACAAATGGTGCTGGGAAAATTGGCTATCCACATGCAGAAGATTAAATCCATTTCCGTATCTCTCACCAAGTACTAAACCAAAATCAAAATGGATAAAAGGTTTAAGTACTAAAACATCAACATTTCATCTGCTGGAAGATATGATAGGTAAAACCACTGAAGACATAGGCATAAACTAGGACTTTCTGAACAGAACCCTAATTGCACAAGAAATAACATCAAGGATCAACAAATGGGATCATATCAAACTTAAAATCATCTGCACAGCAGAGAAAACAACCAACAGAGGGATAACCTAGAAAACAAAACAAGAAGAAACTGTTATCTACTCATCAGAGGTCTAACATAAAAAGAAGTCAAAAAAATTAGATCTTCCAAAATGAAAGACTCAAGCAAAACATGGGCCCCTGAAATAGACATTTTTCAGAGGAAGAAGTACAAATGACCAGTAAGTACGTTAAAAAAGCTCAACATCTCTGGCCAACAGAAACATGTAAATTAAAACAACACTAAGATTTCATTTCATGCCAGAAATAATAATTATCATCAAGACCTCAAATAATAGCAAAACTAGAGTGGCAGGGGCATAAAAGGAACTCTATTAGACTATTGGAGGGGATGTAAACTGTACAACCACTGGGGAAGTCAGTATGGAAATTCCTCAAAAACTAAAAGTAAAAATTGTATTTGGTCCAGCTACTTCCCTTCTACATATCTTCCTGGAAGCATTAAAGCCACCATGTTACACTGATAAATGAATACTGTGTTTATAAAATTACAATTCATAATTGCTGAATCTTGGAAGCAGTCTGTAGGCCCATTAATAAATGAGTGGGTAAAGACAATTGCGGGACTTGTAGAAAAATGGATGCACCTTGAGACAATAATGCTAAGTTAACTAAATCAGACACACAATTTTAAATACTGCACGGTCGCTCTGATATGAGAAAGCCAAAGTATAAATAAAGAGCAAAACGAAAGATGGATGACAGGATACAAGGAGATAGATTTCTGCAAATGAAGAGGAGAGAGAAAGGAGAGAAAGGGGATGTGAAAGCAATCAAGATGGGCTACATACACACGCCAATTCCCCTTCCCGGAGGTAATCATTAGTACTGCAAGTGTATACTAAAACATAAGGAAATCCCAAGCCACTAAGACATATATTTAAAAGGCATCAATTGAAATGCTAATTTTGAAAATTTAAATAAAGACCCAAAGCGATACATTTCCATGGTTTAAATAACAATTTATTTATCATTTGAAGAAAAGAGAAAATCGTACGTATAAAATAGATGACTTTCTGCCAAAATTTAACTGAGAAAAGATGAATGCTTAATAATAATAAGCTTAATAACTTCCTAGTTTTCTACCTATGTTCATTTTTTACTTATATTTCTGATTCTAGTGTTTGTAATGAAACGCTAAGCAAAATAGCTCAATCTTGCTTAGTTGTGGAGCTGCAGATAAGTATTTTTCAGGAAAAAGGTGGATTTAATTTGTTAAATATGATACTGAATTTGTGTAGAGACAAAATCTCAACAATCTCCATAAAAGTCCTCTATTCATAAATATGGGATTAAACTTTATGAAGCCAGAAATATCAGAACAAGAAAAATCTGAACTGGTCACATTTCAGTTCTAACTCAGAACAGGAGACAACGGATTCACAAACAGCTAGAGTGGAAAGACACAGAGTCTTCTGCAGTCAGCAGAAACTTTAAGGTGCAGTTTTTTGCAAGTAAATTTAACCATAACTATACAAAAAAGAATATTCTGAAACTGCTCTTAAAACATTTAAAAGAATTCTCAAATGAAACTAATCAAAACATGAGTAAATCAGCTGGTACTAAAACAAAATATAACAACCTTATATTAATTTAATATACAGCTCAGAAAGTATATATTATTCATCCCTAGCATACTAGAACTTGACACATCCGAAAACCTAATACACTTACAGAAACAAGAAAAGTGTAACCTATAATCAACAGAAAAATTAATACAAAAAAATTGGCCTGGACATTTTAAAGGTGATAGAATTATAAATTAATAATTTTTTTAAAAATACAAGTATTAGACACTTGGGTATTTACAGAAATATATAAATATAAAAGGAGAGAAATAGCAAATGAATTTTGAAAAAATAAGTAGAGCTTCTATATATGAAAATCCTCCATAAGATCAGAAATTTTCCATTGATGAACTTAGGTAAACAGACATGGGAGAAGAAAGGATCACTAAACTTGAAAGCATAGAAATAAAATATAACAAAACTAAAACCAAACAAAAGAATAAAATCAATGAGAAGAGCTTTGAGGAGCTTCTGCATACAAGCACTAAGACTCAAAGAGAGAAAGAAGGAAGGGTTCATTTAAAATATGAATAAGTATAAACTAAAATTTTGAAATTGTATGAAAAATGTAAATATGCTGACCTAAGAATTTCAACCAATATCAAGCAGGTTAAACACAAATGGAAACACGGGAAGGCAAAAAAGTAAGATTTCATTGAGAACCGAGGTCACGGAGGTTGTGTTTAAACCAGCTGGTGCTGTAGGAGCACTAGGAAAGGCACCAGGTGAGAAATATGAAAACAAACAACCGTGTACCTTTGGTCAGTTGTGATCAAGCAAGAAGGCAGCAGGCCTTCTTTATGTATTACATTAAAAAGAAGATAGTCTACCTAGAATTCTAAATCCAAAACAAGTGTAAATTGAAAGAAGGGAGTTAAATATTTTCAGTCATATAAACCCTAAGAAAATTTATGATCACAAAATTTTCAGTACGAAAAAATGTTTAAAAAGTTCTTGAGTCAGGAAGAAAATTTCACATGGCAACTTGAATCTACACAGAAAACTACAGAGCAGTGAACTAGAAATATGAATGAACAAAATCATTTTATTTTCATTGAAAATAAATTTTCTTGAAAATACTCTTGAAAAGATAATTGAATGTTTCAGGAAAAAAATGAAACTAAATCACAATGTTGTCGCATATGTAGTAAAATGGCATAGCATAAATACAAAGTAGGGTAAATTAGACTTTAATTCATTGTGTACACATTGGTAAGAATATTAAATATATTTGAAATTTTTTATAATCATTGGAGATTTGACTGTGATAAGTTAAAGGTGTGTCTTTTGAACCCCAGATCATTCACCCAAAATATACCTAAAATTATAGCTAAATAAGCAAATCAGTGAAGCATGGATAAATGCTGATCAGAATGTGTTTTAAACGACTATATTGCTACTAAAAAATTTCCATTGGATAATAAAGAATATAATCAGGAATAAGGAGAAATGTTTTACATTGATAAAAGGGACTATTTACAAGAAAGAAAGAATAGTCCTAAATACATGTACTTAATAACAAAGCTAAAATGAGGATAACTGAAGGTTGAAATAGACAAGTCTACTGTAATATGGGTAACGTTCATACTCCTTCCTCTTAATCTCCTTTCTCTACAATCAAGAAAAGTACAGGACTGTTTAGTGAGACACAGATCTAAACTGGGCCTAGATGACACTTGCAGAACATACCAACCAAAAGTAGTTCATTCTTGTCAAGATTGAATGGAGCTTTTAACAAGAAAATAACCTGTTGTTTTAATCAGTACATTTAAATGTCTTGAAATACCATATGATGTTACTAGACCACAACAGAATTAAATTATGAAATCCCATAATTCATAGAAATTTTTAAAACCATATTTAATAGCATTCTGTTTAAAAATGCAGAGAGAAAATAAGCAAGTATTTTATATAATAGAAAAATAAAACAAAACACAATACACTCAAATTTTGAGATTTCTGGAAAAGAAGGCTAACAGGGGATGCTATACCCTAAAATGCTTATATTTTGAAAGAATGTAAAATTGAGCTACCAGCTACTACCACATCAGCCAGAAAGATTATAACTCAATTTTAACAATTATAAATATGAAAATAAGTGAGATTGTGTAATTTTGGGACATTTCATGCTTTGTGGTAAATAGTAAAGTTGTTGAACATTCGATTTTACCCTTACAGTTAAAAAGTACATAGTTGCCATAACATGCAAGCAAGTCCAATCCTATGAAACTGTCCAATATAAACAGTCATGCCTATGTGAAACTGTGATGAAATTTTATGAGTTTTATTCATCGTAGAAAAAACTTAACAATCAACGTTCTTGAAATAAGTGAAGTCAGAGGGAAAGAATGATCCCAAACTCAAGAGAAATGGCCAGAAAGTCTGAAAGTGAGTCACTCATAGATGAGAGTAAAATATGAACGTGGTCTTGAGAATTGAATAAGAGCATTGCTGCTGGCAGAGTGAGATCAAGAGAAGGTCTGGAAAGTGCTTCCTCAGGTCTGTAGCTTGATCTCATCAATAACCTTGGAAAAGCAAGATCTGTTGCTGGTTAGCTCAAAGTAGACTGCAGATTTCTTCTTGTGAATAATCGGGGATAGAAAAGGGGTGTGACTTTCTCCTTCATGGGATGCTGGAGACGAAGTTACAGAAGACAAAGGCATTTGTTCATGGCAAGTTTGCTGTTAGGATAAAGATGAAAAGCTAGGTTGGAAATGGTTTCTTGTGTGAAAGGAATGCTGCCCACCTACACATGAGAAATGAAAAAATATGAAGAAAGTAAAACTCAGTTTTTTATCTTACTTTGGCCATTGAATTCACTTATTTTTCAACATTTTATTTAATATATAATCCCATAAAAATATAAAGTCTTGTTAACATTTATAATCTGAAAGTCTGTCTCATAGTATCTCTCTTCTGAAGTTAGCACCTACCAGTTAGACCCAAAGTGTACCAGATTTAGGAAGGCACCAATCAATGTCCTGTGCAAATCTGTCTTGAGATTGTACCATACAGTAAGATATATTATTTTTTGCTTCCCTGTTAATGAACACACATTTAGGCACAGATATTATTTGGGGAAATAAATCATTAAATGAGTTAAGGAAATGTCATGGCTCACCTGTTTCTGGCACACAGTTTTAACTTGTCAACACTGAGTGACACGTAGGAGTTACGTGCTTCTGCTGAAGCAGTGATCTGAATGGCAATGGTGAATGTCTGACTGAAGATGTTAGTGGTAAGCAACTTCTAACAGATGTATAATCTGATTAAATATGCAATGCAATGATATTGTCAAAACCTATTAATCACTCTTTCAAGACACATTAGTGTTGGCTCGGTTGACAGCTGTGGGGACTGGAAAACCTCTGCAGTTGCAGGTGTTGTTGCCCATCCGCACCACCCAATGGATCTTACAGGAAAAATAAGTACAATAGACAACTTGTCTTAAAATCTTGGATTTGTGCTTTGTTCATCATTAGAGACAAAAAATTCATACTATGTATTCCAGGAATGTCTACCCTACCTACATTTATTTGCTGCTTCCCCTAAATTGCAAGGATTGCTGTGTGCCACACTGGGACTAATTCAAAAATGCAGACACAGACCTGAAATCTCCAGCACGCATCTATTAAGAAGCAGTCCTGTGACCGAAGATGCTACAGTATGTATTTTCATGGGAAACCAAAAGGCCTTCTTTACCACCGAGGATGCTAACAAGTATTCACTCTTCATCCTTTGATACACACAGGTGCTGCAATTTATTTTGGAAAAAGCAGCACCATAATTATATACTCATCGGCTCCCGGAGATTTTCATCCTTGCCTCACCCTTACTGTTCACCATTCTTAATATCCGTGTTCTTTTGTAAAACTGCACTAAAGCAGCTGTTTGCCAATATGTGATCCAAATGTTCTCAGATCAAATTACTCTGAGTTCCAAAATTTTTGCAACATAGTCTGTGCAGATTGATTGATAAACTAGCTGCAACTGCAATTCAGTCCCATGCTCATTTAAAAATGTAATACATTAAAAGTCACCAAAATTTCCAAAGACTGGGCTACTCAGATGGCATGAGATTAAAAAAAACTGCTGCAAAAATCTGAACTAATGAGATGAAGGGACTAAGAGATGAAGGACAAAAGTGTATCGTGGTTCTCAAATTACCCACTAAAACTTGAATTGACCAAGCGCTAACTAAAGAGAATAGAGGCAGGGATAAAAGCCATCACCTTCCAAATTTCTCCAAGGCAGGAACTCCTTCCAGTGTTCTACTGAAGATGCTCATCAATCATCAGACCCTCCATTTTGCTAAGTGACCTAAACAATGACTTTGCTGTGTTGGGTCCCTGTCAGAAAAGGTTTATCTTTGAAGAAATATGCGGGATTAAATTCATCCTAAAAATGACTTCCCTAGCTACAGAGTGTGCATCATGGCAACCACAGCCTGCAGACTCATCCTCAGGGTCTTCACTCTTTTCTTCTGGAACGGCTGATAGTGGGACACTTCTGTGTCACAGATGGAATACAGATTTTGTTGCATTGGTGAACTTACTCTTAGAAATAAAGGATTATTTATAACTATGACTTTTTTCTTATAAATATTATGTACTTCGCTTAAATATAAAGTTTACTAAACATACAAAACAGATTTTCTATTGTCAATTGAACAATAGAGAAGTAGTGATCAGTTTGAAAAATATGAGGATGAAAACCCAATGTGTCCCTCTTTTTGCACGTCAAAAGAATCAAAGTGAGAAATCTCAGTCACTCCTTAGAAAGGTCAAGAATAGTTCTACTACCATTTTCACAGGGTTATTTTGTGAAACTTAACTGATAGTAATGTTTCTGGCTTCAAATGTATGTTAATGCAAGAATACTAAAAAAAAAGTTTTGGGGCAGGAAGATTTTGGTTTGATATTGGTTGGTATAGCAAGAATTATAACTATCTCTATGGTTATTAGGTACTAAAAGTTGGAAAATGAAAAAAATTAAATACACACACACACACACACACATGATTTTCCTTTACTATTTATCTTCTTTAAAATCTTACCATGGAAGGGGGAGTATACCAGAATCAGCTTATATAAAACATTTATATAGTTAGTTTAAAAATAATTAATACTATTTAAATTTGTAGAACCACATATATAAGTATGTTCATTACAAAATAAAAAATGACTACATTAAGAAATACCTCTCTGGAAAATTCAATATCTCTCTTCTGAAGTACATCAATCTTTGTTATTTTAGAATTTTCTTTTCTTCTAAAAATTGAAGAAAGGATTATTTAAATAATATTAAGTATTGAAATAATAGTAAATGAGGTGAAGTGACCACATTTTGTTTGTTGAAATATTTCAAAGTAAAATACTTTAAAAACTATAATAAACAAGAAAATGTATGAGCCACTTAAATTCATAATACTACATGATTCAGTTTCTATAAAATCCAGACCAACTACCATTACTGATTTTATTTAGTGTTAAAAGGCATATTAAATAGTAATTAACAAAACCAGGGCTAGCTTTATGGGCCAACTCACTGGAACAAAGAAAAACTTCTTTGCCGATTTTGCAAGTCAAGAGAATAGGATGGGCTACTAATGCCAAATTAAATTTAATTGTTACTTTTATCAAAATAAGTCATAGACATATTTTAAAATGTCAAATAATTCTTTGAGGCTTGAATAGAAACAACATTTTCTATTTCTAAGATTCCCTATACCCAGTCTTATTATTCAAAAACTTTTACATTAAGCTGTTCTTGTTTGTTAATTCTGGTACTCAATTCCTTCTATTAAGTGTGAATCACATCAATATCCTCTTGTTGCTTTGGTCATGAATGATATTTAGGGACGAAAGTCTGTCAGACAACATCACATTCTGTCACCATCCTCATCATACTGTAGGCTTAACCTCCAGAATTTCCTTCTGTGCCAGTCATACTTTGGGGTTGCACAAACAGAAGTTCACATCATGTTGTCTGGTATTCACTATTTGGTGTGCTGTGGTTACATTTCCATTCGTGAACAATTGTTTTCTTTGGTTGTTTCTTTGGCTCTTGAGCTATGAATTGTGAGCAGGTAATATTAATGTCACCTTCTCTTACATGCTCCAAGAGAACTGTGGTCGCGTGGCCTTGTCTTCAAACTCATCAACTCTATGATTTATTCTCTCTGTAGTCTTGTAGGTGACTCTGTCAAAGCCCTTACCTTGCCCGTTACCTTTCTGAATTTAGATGGTCAGTTTCGGAGCTTTCATCCTAGAACATCTACCCCTACCTCAGTTATAGGGCTGAGTTTCCCAGCTTTATCTGTTGGGTCATTTTTCCTAGGTGCCATGTCTTTTACTTTCCTGCATTCCCGCCTCCTTTAATGGTGCATGTCTTCTCCGTGGTCTTTATAGCCGGTGGGAGTAAGCTGCAGATAGCTATATGTGTATTTGCATATCTAGTGAGATTATATGTATATATCTGTGCATGCATATACATGTATATTTATAGTATCTTTTTTTTCTTATCACAAAAAATGGCTGGACGCCTAGTTATAGTTGGGAAGTATTTATCCTTAATATTTTAGAGGAATTTTTTTCTCTACTCAATTAACATTAACTTTTTAAAAGTCCATGTTTGTTCAGATTCTTACTGCTTTTTTGGAAGCAATTATATTTTATCAATATGTCACTCAGATTTTATTATTTATTTATATTATTATCTTATGTACTATTATGTTATTGTTTGTTTATTGTACTAGATGGAAACACGTGTCCCTGAATTGTGAGCAAACATTTTTTGCTATTTCTTTGATATTTTTGTCTCCCCTACTTGTAATTCTGATTAACTCAGGGACCACAGAGTATAAATTGAGTCTAGAAGACATCCAAGGCCATCCTTGTGCTGCCCTTTGAACCAGGTGGGAATGTGGAAACCCCCTGCTCCTTTCTGCTCACAGCGCTAAGGCTAATGACCGCTGTGGTGCTCACAGGGCAAGGAAAAACCTGTGGAAGACAAAAAGCACCTGGGGAAACCACAGTTTCCTTATCGCCGCCGGCTCAACCTTGCAAAAATGCTTATCCTTTCTCCTAGCCCCCAGCCCCTGGACTCTCTCACTGTCCCTCCCCGTGCACCGGCTAATTACATAGTGGTGAGTGGGAGAGTCTTGGTCTTTGCCCATCCTGAGGGACTGGTCTCCCAGCCTCCCTTTTATGTATTACGAATTGAGTGTGTGTCTTGTATTCATGCTTTCACTGTAGCCCTCGTACAGGCAGGTGGGGACTGGTCGGGTCTCTGGTAGTTAACGTGCCAGGTTTTGTGCACTGGTCCTGTCATTAGTATTTTTAACATTTGTCATCATATATTCTCTTATTTTATTCCTCTTATTCAAATATCTGAGTGAACTGATTTTTTTTTCTTAGTACCAGGAATCGAACTCATGATCTTGCACTTGCCAGGCAGGTGCTGCACCGCTGAGCTATATCCCCAACCCTCTGAGGGGACTGATTTACTTCATCCACTTCTATTTAATTACATTATTTAAATTGTATGATTGTCATTTTAATTTTTATTAGAAATTTCTGATTGTTGGAGTTTTCTCTTAGAGTCATCACAGGTTTTTGAAGAATATCTGTTTTTATAACACTTTCTTCCAGCTGTTTTCTTTTCTCCTCCAAATAATGTTTGCCATATTGGTCTTCCCTGTGAGAGCTTTTTGTTTTTTTTAAAAAAGAATTAAAAATAATACAAAAATAGAAACAACACAGAGCTTCACTAAACAAGATGGTAGGAATTCAACAATGGTTGCCGTATTGCATATTGTCTTCAAATTAGCTGTTCAGACTACCAGATATAAGAATGCAAAATTGCTCAAAAAATTAAGCATTTTATTAATTAATTTTATTGTCACATTTTAGATATACACAAGGAACACATTCATTGTAGGGGATTTGTAATTTGAACCTGTACCTGATGTAATGTAATTCTTTTTCTCCCATTCACCTGCCCTATCTTCAACCATTCTTCCTCTTCTTATTTAGAAAAGCTTGAGTTTTTATTTTTTCCCTTCATTTGTCTTTTTTCTTCTTCCTTTCCCCACAAAAGTTTTAGGCAAATGTGTGCTTCTCTGTAGCTCTAAAGCATCACGTCTGTCTGCTTGGGCAGGTACAGTTATTTCACTGATTACCACAGCACCTGCAGGACTTTTTGTTTGGGGCCCATCAGGGTGCACTGAAATGAGCATCCTACCATCTCTTGCATGTGACATGACAAGTCAACCTCTCTGCCCACAGTTTCTGCCCTAAGAAAGGGATGATCATCCTGTTCTCACTTTTGGTCTGAAGAAAATAAATAATGCTTGAAAAACTATACTCCAATTTTACAGAAACATTATTTGCAATAACCAAAGTATGGTGTATGTACTAAATGGCATAATTAGCCTTGAGCAAAACAAATTCTGATATAAACTATGACATGAATGAATGCTGGAAACACAATGATAAGGAAAATAAGGTTGACAAAAAGAACAAATATTGTGTGATTCCACTTATATGAGAACAAACATATCATAGTAGACAAATTTATAAAGGCAGAAAGTGGGACAGTTGGCATGATGAGTAGAGAAAAATAGAAAATGGGAAATTACTGCATAATGAACCCAGAATTGAGTTTGGACAGATGGAAAATCTCTCTTTGTGGATAGTGGTAAAACCTGCACAAGATATGAATGTGCTTAATGCCACTGTATTGTTAATCTAGAATAATTAAAAATGGTGTAGTTATGGTTTTTGCATTTTACTGCAATAAAGAAGGTAGCATCACTAAAACTGCCTCAATACTCAATATTTAAAAATAAAAAGATAATTATATGAACCACTTTGGAGTTCCAAACACATCATTTTTTCAAAGAACAAGACAAGTTAAAGGCAATGAAAGCTGGGCATGATGGTGCACGCCTGTAAGCCCAGCACTCAGGAGGCTGAGGCAGGAGAATCACTGCAAGTTTGGCACCAGTCTGGACTACAAAGTGAGCTGAAGGCAGCCTGAACTGCATAGGAAGACCCTGTATCAAAAAGACAAATAAATAAATAAGGCAATTCATCACACAAAAAATTTTGCTATTAAATTATGATGAGTGGGCACAAATATATACAAGTTCCACAGTTGTGATTCAATTTATAAAAAACTCATTTGTTTATACTTGTTAATATTTTGTTACACCCAGCATTCTTGTCTTGTTTTGCCAGCCATAAAAGTAAAAACATAATAAATTACACCAGTGTAATTGTTCTACAGACCCTGGGGTTCTTCTGTGAGGAGGCCATGTTGTGTCTAATATTCATTGTAGAATCAGAAAATTGAAATATTGTGTGTATCTAGGGAGTTAAGCATGTAGAAAATAGTGAAATAGATAATCTATGTGATAAAGTTTAACTCCTTAAATTTTCCTGTTCAAATCCTATAAATTCCAAATAAACTGATTACCAGATCCTAAGAGATAATTTCTAGTCCCTTGGAATATCTTGTCACCAAGTAAAAGTGTTTCTAGCACCAGAGCTTTGGGTCACACTAGAGCTGAGGTTCAGTGTACCAAAGTTCTGCGTCCTGCTGTATCAGTTTGATGTATCAGTATCTGCAGTGGTTGAAGACTGACTGAGGTCAGCTGCAGGAAAGCTCCTGGCCCATAGAAGCAACCCCAGTGAAGGCCCAGGGCTTGTCTCCCATGAGCTTTCCTGGCTGGTAGTGCTCTGTAACTGATGACACAAATCATTGCTTGGGAGATTAAACGTTGTCTAAGGAGAGAGAAGAACTGGGCACATGAGTCTGGTCTCTGGATTCTATTCTCTCCTCTGCTGACTTGAATCTGTATTTTTTTTTCACTGTAATAAGTGGTAACATGAACATTACAGTGTTTATGAAGAACTCTGTGAGATGTAGGGACTCATTAAAGCTGAGGGTGCACAGCACATAGTTTGGGAAAGTCATTTTTCACAGAGTCTATAGAAAAAGGGGAACAAACTGTTAGAAATGATGAGAACGCATCTAGAGAAAACAGTCAAGTTCGTTCAGAAGTACAATCAGAGACTCTTTCTACAGCAATGTCCAGAGAGTATCTACAACTGCATTACTCCTGCCTTATTGGTGAGCAGAATCTGATGTCATGGTTGTTTAAAAATGATGAATCTATTTTGGTCATGTATCTGGGGGTTGATTTCCCTTTTGCATAATACAATGAATAAGTCCAAAGCTTGATCCAAGGTTCCCAGAGTCTGATTCTGCTTTTCCAGTTATTGTGTCCAAGTCCGGTGACAAATTAGGCTCCTTCTCCCAGAATGTCAGTGTCTGATACCTGCACTGATGACGCCAATCGTCCCCACTTCAAAGTTACGGTATTGTGTAAGTGAAGACCTGTAAAATACTTAGCCAGGGGCTAACACAGGCTCAATAACTGACTTTTATGATCATCTCGAAGGCATTAGCAAATATGTAGAACTGCAAATAAATGAGCTATTACTTTGGTATAAAAAGTCTTACAAAAAAACTTTGATTAGTTGTTTGATCAATCTTGCATGACTATATGTGTTTTCCTGAACATACACTTTAAAGTTATCAATATGTAATACAACAACCATTGTTAATCCCTGTCACCTTGTCTGTAGTTCAGTTTTTTTTTCTTTTTTTTCTGACACTTTTATTTTAAAAGTAAAAGAACAAAAACATATTAACAAAGAGACACAAAGTAGCACAAGAATAGTACAATCAAAACTGAGTCACAGACAAGGTGACGGAATCAACAATGGTTGTTGCATTACATATTGATAACTTCGAAGTGTATATTCAGGAAAACAGATATAGACACGCAAAATTGATCAAACAAATAATCATTAGCTATTCCTTACAATAAAGTGACCTAAGTCAGCAGTACAACTATGTTAGATATGCTGCATATACATATATACATACTTACATACATATATAATTATCCCTTCCTTCCTTTTTTTATATATATTTTTTATTTTTTTTAAGTGTAAAAGAAAAAGAACTACATCAACAAAAAAGAAGAAAGCATTAACAAAGAGACACAAAGTAGCACAATAACAGTATAATCAAAATTGAATTATAGACAAAGCAACAGGAAACCAACAACAGTTGTTGCACTGCATATTGATAACTTCAAAGTGTATGCTCAGGAGAACACATATAGACATACAAGATTGATCAAACAACCAGTCATCAACTATTCCTTACCATAAAGTGATGTAAGACAATAGTGGAACCATGTTAGACCTCCTGCACATATGTACATACATACATACATACATACATACATACACACATACATATTTGCCTCTTTCTTCCTTTTCTCCTTTCCCTCATCCCATCTGTTCTTTTGAACAGATTTCCTTCACGCCTCTTAGTTTATATTCCCACCCTCAGGTTCTTACACCAGTGACACAAGTTCAGTTTTGATTGTACTATTCTTGTGCTACTTTATAAGTGGCTGCCTGTTTGTTAATATGTTTTCATTCTTTTACTTTTAAAATTTTAAAAATTAGCATTTGTAAAAATACTGTTATGTCATTTATCATATATAAAAATTATTGTTAATAGTCTTAAACACATCACCTTAGAATTCATGGCAAACATTATTGCAGAATTTTTTTGAGCACTTTATTCACCAATTTGAATCCCTCAGAGTTCCATGTCAATTTTGAAGTAATTTCTTTGACTGCCTATTTACACCATAGCTTGTGTTTGTACGTGCTGAATACTTTCCCTGCCACCCATTTCCCACACACATAGGGACCAGCACATCACCACTCATGATCTTCTCAGCTCATCTCAAAAAAGAAAAGAGAAAGAAAAAGAAAAAGCTATTTTGTGTACACTTTTTCAATTGTTCCATTACAATATTGAGAGCGTGTAGCAGAGCACTACCTCTGCTACCAGCTTCCACTGCTAGGCCTGAGTTCCCTTCTTAGGATGAGCTAATGGATACGCGGAGAGTGTAACTTGGTAGCTTAGACTCTTAATTCAGGCCTTGTCTCCAATGGAGCATGGGATTCTTTGTGAAGCTGATAGAGTTGGTGGAGGATTATAACGAGACTGCTGTGGACCAAAAGGAACAGTGACTCATTCCTGGGTAGGGAAATCTAGCGTGTTATGTGTATGTGTATGATACCTTCCTGCTGACAGAAAACTTCTTGCACCAAACGCGTGGGACAGCTTTCAGAACAACCAATTTTCTGCCTTCTCAAACACAAACTAGATGCCCATTCGCTTGATTAAATTCTGACACTAACTACCTGGTGTTATCATCAGGCCTTCCTAGGACTATATCTCCAAGCTTCTCACACTTCTGATTGGGAAGAGATTCTCACACTTCATCAGATTCAAAGATTTGAGAGAAATCACAGAACACAGGGAAGACACTTTCCTTGCTAATACTAATTTATTATAAAAGATATGATAAAGTGCAAATGAACAACCAGATAAGGAGGTGTATACTGCTGGGTCCTGAGTAGAGGAGCTATTCCACGATGTTCACTGAAGCGGTCCTCCAAAGCCCCACAGTTAGGGTTTGGGGGAGGGTCCATCATGCAGGTAATGTTGATTAAATCATTCACTAAAGGAAAGTCACTCAGTCTTTAGTCACTCTCCCCTCTCCAAATTTAGTTGTACCCAAGACAAGAATAGAAGTCTTTCAAATAAAATTAAAAGCATATTGATAAAATTATAAATCAAAGTTTTTAAGTAAAATATTCTAGTAAAACGCAAAGCATGTTTCAAATATATAAATATACCATAATCCATTTTGATTTTTCCAAATTTAAATACACTGGAAACCCATAAAAAAATATTAAACTCCATGTTCGTATAGAAAAAGAAATGTCAGTCACATGTAATATCTAAATGCAATCACCACATTAATGAGCGGTTGTTACAGTGAGAATCTCTTTTGACAGAAGTCTTCTGTTCCTACTTGGAACCGGATAAGTAATGGTTTCAAAAAGTAGAATTACACCAACTCAAAAGCTGGGCAGTTTTCTGTATTGCACACATATTACTTCTTTAGTGAATAAATATTTTTCTGTTTGATATATTTAACAGCACACACCTCAATATTTTAACTCCTACAGTATATTTTCTGATGTATAGATGTACACCGGAGAATGGATTACATTTAAAAATCTAAAAATCTCCAACACAAAATGTTGCAGAAAGCTAAGGATAAGAAGGCTTTAGCTGGACTATAATTTTCTCTGTATTCAGCCAGGTATAGTCACACTGGATGAAATTCTCATAGATCTTCTAATCTTGATCATGATTTGTAAACATCAGTGTTTAAGAACTGACAAAACTGAAAAAGGAATTCTGCTATTCAGATGTAAGGTTGTTCTATAGCCCATATTTATTTGGGTTCAAGTTATATGTAAACTTCATCATCACAGTAGCAGGTACCATTTTATTCTCAAATTCTATATTGTGGCATACACTGACTGACAAAGTGTGATCCACAGGCCATTACTAACGTTTTTTTGGAATATAACCACGCTCTTTCTCACCCACGTCTCCTTTGTGCTTAGGGTTGAGCAACAGTAGGATTGAGTAGAGGTGGCAAAGCCTAAGACATCGAGGCTCTGAATTTCAATAGAAGCGTGTGCTCACCCTGGCAGAAGTCACCAGATTTCACGTAAGATCTTATATAAGTGAGAGTTTATAAGGTTTTAAAGGTAACTTTCCAATTCTAATTTATTATGGAGTGGAAATTTCAGGGGTAATAGTATAGTTTAAATAACAGTTCCATGTTAGCAGTGGTTTCCCTTAAAACTATATGGGTTTCTATGTATCTGACTACATAGTTGACCCCATACCCCCAAGGTCATGCAAATAGTTTTTTGGGGGGTAGCTGTAAAAGCTAGAGGCTGGCCTATGCCTCAGACTCGTGAAGGTACTGTTCGGAGTTAACTAGAATCACTTTTGTGAACTGAGAATGTTGGGGAGTTCCTACTTTATACCCTGAGCAATATGAGCAAAGGGTCTCCTAGGTGTGCCTCTAGTCTGAGCTTTACCTGAATATCCCTCACAAACAGATAAGATAAAGTAGTATCTACTTTCATTATTTTGTACAGATAACTCATCTAAATCGAAAAGATCTTAAAATATAGAATCGCTTATCTGAGGCAATTTCCTTGTTGCTGTAGTTATTCAGTCTTTTTTATATTTTATTTTGAGATATGGCCTTGCCGAGTGTGTTGCCTGAGCTGGGCTAGAACGTGCAGACCTCCTGTTCCTGAGGCAACTTTTCCCCAGGTGGGTTCAATAACACAGATGCTTTTGTTTTTCTTTCTTAAATTTCTTTAGAAGTTTAGTTTTCTGAGACAGGGTCTGGCTATGAAGTTCAGGCTGGTCTTAAACCCACTATGTAACCCAGGCTGGCCTCCAACTCATGGTGACCCTCCTGCATGGGTTTCCTGGGGTGCTGGGACTACAGACATATGCCACGGCAGCAGGCTTGACCTTTCTCACAACAAGGGGAAGGACAATAAAGTCACTGGGGAGAGAATTTCAGATACCCAAAGCAGAAGTCAAAGTAACATGCCCATCCAGGGAATGCATGCACCATTCGCCAGCGGAAACTGGCTGCTTCCTCCCAGGAAAGCACTGCCTTTCGCTATGGATAACACAAATACTTCATCACTGCAGTTAGGCCAAGGGAAAAGACAGCCACAAGCCCAGGTTCTTTCCTCACATTCCTCTTAGCAGAAACCTTCACACAAATAGTCACTGACACTGAGGATACAGAATCCAAAAACGTTAATCTGGTCCATAAAATAATCTGCAATTCGTGTTCTATGTAGAATTAGTCTTTGTTCTTTCTAGTAGTTAGGGACTTAAGACCCCTCAATCATGCCATCTTGCTATGTGGTAGTTTTTTAGAGATGCTGTATTTATTGCTTCCTTTCCCCTAACCTGTGAACTTCTCATCATTGCAATGAGGCGGTAGTATGAAGGGCACATAAGACATTTGTTAAATAAATGAAGAAAGGAATGGTCATTTTTATATTAATGAAGGAGATATCTGAAATATATGTCTCTATGGCAATGGGAAAGTGCAGAAAGGTAAAAAGAAAAAATAAATTGTTAGTTGGTTTGAGATAGATTCCCCTCTGCAGCAGCCCAGAGAGCAAAGCCTTCAGCATGGACGTAGTTACAGCATGTTATTGGATAATGCACCCCTGTGACTGAACGATTAGAAAATCAAAGCAAGATGGAGGAGGAGAGCCCAGGAACGATGCGTTATCAGGCTGTCTCCTGTCTCTAAGGTGACTGTAGGTCCATCTCTTGGGTATAAAGCAACTGTCTATAAGGAATGTAGAAAAAGGGGAGAATTTCCACGGCTGTGCCTCAGTGGGCCCCTCGGCTGCGCCACTGTAGGCCCCGCCGCTGCTCCGCTGAGGGCCCTGTGGCTGCCCTGCTGTGGGCCCCATGGCTGTGCCGCTGTGGGCCCCTGCAGCTTCCTCGCAGTGGGCCCCGATGCTGCTCCGCAGTGGGCCCCGCAGCTGCTCCACTGCTGCTCTGCAGTGGGTCCAGTGGCTGCTCCACTGAGGGCCCTGCTCAGGGCACCTCATGGACTGGACCCGCCCCCACCCATAGCACGACGACAGGGTGGAGCCGGGCGGTCCACTGTGAGCATATGTGCTTTCCCACCTCCAGCCATGGCAGTTTGTATACAACCATGTATGTTATAGTATAGTCTGAGGCAGCTATCTCTTCCCAAGGCGAGAGTCCAAGGATATAGATAAACCCAGGAGTATGGTTATTATCACAGGGAAGATAAATGATTGAGTGGTAGGGCAACGGAGATGAGGGAGGAGAAAAATTGAATGATCAAATGGGCCATCATCTGTGTAACTGAGTAACCAAGGTGAAGGTAACATTATGTAGGACAGCATCCAGAGCTAATTCCCTTCTATGTTCTCTATAATTCTGTATTTCCTCAGTCGTTTTTGTATTAACAGAAGTGAAGATAACTTTATATTATACAACATCCAGTGCAAATTCCCTACTATCTTCTCTATAATTTGGTATTTCCTTTAATGTTTTTGTGTTAACTAATGTGAAGATAACTATGTAATACAACATCCAGTGCTAATTCCCTACTATATTCTGTATAACTTTGTATTTTCTGTATGGTTTATGGCTTTTCTGGTTCATATGTCTCCTTTCTTTTGTCTTTAAAATAAAATTTAAAAAAAAAAAAGAAAAAGGGGAGAATTTATATATTGGAGCCCTTAACCTCTGATCAAAATTCAGTTCCTTTGGTGATTACCTCTGTTCTTCAAGTACTGTGCCCCACACACAAGGGCACATTTGGGATCCCCACTCATGGGTAAACCCTTAGTGAGTAAGGGCATGGTGCTTTGTGCATGGTGTCTGCACACAGCCCCGGTGCAGAGAAGAGAGGTACCTGAGACAGAAAACTGAAGGAGGGGGAGCAGATAAAGCCAAAGTCATCCATTCACAGCAAGTCTAAAGAAGAGTTCTCACATTGCGGTATGTAAAGACAAGCAAAAAATGAAAATATTCCCAGTTTATATTTTGATGAAGGACTATTCATTTGTTTGTTAGTTTATTCATTTGTAAACAATTCCTAGATTGTCCACATTATGCCAGAAAAGATAACAGATAAAGGTCGATGTGTGGGTTGAAGTTATATCAGCACTTTTGGATTCTACCTGAGGAATAAACTGTATTTTGAAGATTGGTAACAACTCACTTATAATCAGAGTCAAACTGTAGGGGAAAAAGAGAAATGCGTATTTTGTATGAGGCATGACCAAGTGCACCTTTTAGAGTGACTATCAAACATAACCACAAAACTAACACCCTGAGTAAACTGAACATGCTACAAAAGCCTAAGAAAGAAGCAGTTGAAGGAAATGTCAGTGATTTCACCAAAGAATGTGTGGGCTTTACTTGTGCAGGTGTCAGAACCTAATGTCAAAAGGACGAAATCAAATAATATTTGTCCCCTTGTAATAAACCTCCCAGCAGTAAACCACAGTCATAAATGCTAAATAAGAGCCAATACCTAAAGCAAAGCCCTGAGCTCTGTGACCGATAGAGCACGCACTGAGAACTGTTATATGAGACAGTGATATCAAATCATTTGTTTTTAGTTTGTTTCTGCTTGTCTTGGCCTACACCTATTTTTGATAAGTGCATTTATGTAATACTAATTTAGGAAGGAGAAAACGATTAAGCCGTCTCTGTGTTTGGATAGGAGAGAAACGAAACACTTCTATACGTACAGAAAGAAAAAGCATTGAGACTTCAAACACTTTCTCTGCAGGATGCCAATGTTAAATAACAGTGAGACTAAAATAGATTTGGCATACAGAGGGCACAGAATTCATCTAAATCATTCCACTGATAGAGCCGAAGAGAACACTGAAGTGGTAAAAATGAGCCCATATACTGCAGCACTAAAATAATCGGAAGCTTGATGTGGTCTTATCAGCTGCAACGAATTTCTTCCTTTCCTGAATTTATTGTGTGTATTATAGGGAACTCGACTTTCAGCTGTTCTGTCCCGCTTCTCACATATAAAATGTTTCAGCAGAACATGGATGTAAATTAGATAAATGTGTTCATGTACATGACAAGTCCTTTGTAGGACTTCCTGCCCCTTTTTTTCTCCTTAGATATCCTGGTGGGATAATGAGGACAAGGTAAGTAATGTATCAGCAAGCAGAGTGAGCTGCTCCTTTCATATGTCTCTCTGTCATCAAATCGAGGCCCTTCCTTATGTGCAGTGCATGCCGCATCCCCAGCTCAATTTCGGTAAATGAGATCCTATCATGTGGCCACCACATTCGACTGTAGAACAGTTTCATTTGACAGATGGTCACTGTTCAGGAACACGTTTTTCCTTCCCATGACAGTACTCAGGAGGCGAATTTCCTCTTACATGCTAGATTTTGCATTGGCAGCATTTAAGTATATATCGACATATACAGCACAGTGATAGCCTATCTTTTTGAGATTCAAGAGCACAGCATGATAAAATTATTAAGCATATATTGATAAACACTGTGCATGTAATTGCTCTCATGTGATAATTATAAATTATATTATGTAAGATATACTTCAGCTATCCAAAATACTACTCATGACAACTCATAATGCAACATGCAGCACTAAGATGAAAACATAAATGTTATATCAAGGATTTACAAAGTGCAAATAATATGCAAATAATAATATAGATACAAAATCACTGAGAAATAAGAGTTCCACCCACACAAGCATAACTACTTACTACTTGAACTTCAATAATATATTTCATTCAGAAGTATCTTATTGGTAAAAATAAGAAAATTTCTGTTTCTGGTTTATATTTATCTTTAAATAAATTCCCTTTATCTGAGACCATTTTGATTGCATAAATACAACACCCCCTACCAGAGTTGCCTTCGAAGAGATGAGAATAGAAACATACATTAAATCTCTTGCCAATACAGAATTTTTCCTCTACTTTACAATTAGGATCCAAAGGAAACCTTATTATAATTTGCTCTTTGTTCTCATGTGGTTAAGCATGGGTATTACCTCTGGTCTAGGTACTGAGAACGCGAGTGACCGAAAGACTGTCAGTTCAAAGGGCTTTCAACTAAGGACAGCAGCTCCATTCTTTAGAAGCTGAGTATTAACGCTGTCCACAGGACCTTCAGAACAAAATGTATTTTATTTAAAAAATAACGGAAACGGGCTTCTTTCACGTGTCATATTCAAATGTGTGTAAAGGTGAACAGTGATGGCATATTATTATTGGAAATCAGGAAACCTATGTCTTGAACCTACGGGGATACTTGATAAGGCACCGCAGGGGCACCTGGCAGGAGGTGAGTAACCACCCCGAGGTGAAGACACAAAGCTGGAGGCTTGAAAGTGAGAGGAGGAGGGAAGGGGAGTGGGGAGGAAGTGTGTGGCACGCACCTGGGCTCCTCAGAGGGCTCGCTCTGAGCTCTTAGCTGAATACGCTGGTTTCTGCTTATACGCAGTTTCACTTTCTATAGTTTTACTTACCTTCACTCAAGTGAGATCTGAAAATATTGAACAGAAAATTCCAAAAATAAATAATTCACAAGTTTTAAATACCTTTTATTGCAGCACATTATTATAATTATTCTGTATTATTAGTTACCATTAATCTCCTACGCTATCTGGTTTATGGGTCCGACTTCATCACAGATATGAATGAACAGGAAAACCCGTGGGCAGAGCGGTTCACGCTCTCCACCACTTCAGGCTCACAGAACGCGGAGCACGTGTATGTGGACACGCGGGGCCACCGCGCTGCTTAGAGCACACACTCCAGGAAATTAACTGACAGTAGAGAAGGACCAGTGTCCCAAACTCTCACAGCGTTAGGAACATCTCTGGATTTCACTCAAGAGAGTGAAAAACTCCACCTCTCGGGATATCAGGAAGCTATATAGAATTGTTGTTTGGGAGCAGGAAGAATTAGTCTAACTAAATTTCAATGATGATATTTCATCAAAATTGCCAGGTCTGCAAGTGAGAAAAAAAAACTCCAAGTAATCAATTAATTGCAATAGTCCAAAACTATCAATAGATAGAATTCATAGAAAATTAATTCAGATGCTATCACATTATCACAGATTATAAGAACCCGAATGAAACATTGAGCATGTTAAGAAACAACAGGGCAGATGTTAAAAGTCTTGATTTATAAAGCTCAAAATGCACAGCTTAAAGTACACACACACACACACACATACACACACACACACACGAATTTAACATATAGAATTTTTAGGGCCAAGAATAAAAACATAATGTTTGAAAGGACATAAACAAAATCTCAAAAATGTTCTGGAGAAAAAATAAACAGGTTATTAGTGTGTGGAGAAACTTTAATTATTAGCAAGAAGAGAAGATAGCACAAACAGAAATATATAGCTCCAGAGAGAAATTAAAGGTGATACAAAGTTCCCAACTGTGGTGAAAAATATGTCTACAGTTCCAAGGCTTTAACAAAACCCTAGCAAAATACACAACTCCACTCAGAGTGCAAAATCCTAGCAAAATATATGAGTCCACTCAAAGTGCAATCACAGTTAAATTATCTACATCAAATGAGATAATTTGGACACTACATACAAAGTGTCCATGGGGGGCTGGGGATATAGCTCAGTGGAATAAGCGCTTGCCTAGCAAGCGCAGGGTCCTGAGTTCGATCCCCAGTACCGCAAAAAAAAAAAAAAAAAAAGTGTTCATGGGAAAAGACATACACATTAAGCAATGAAAATAAAGACAGATGTCTCACAAAAAATCCTGAATTCAAAAGTCAATTTTTAGCCAAGTGTGATGGCACACACCTGTAACCCCAGCACTCCAGAGGCATAAGCAGGAGGATTAGTTCAAGGCCAGTCTGTGGTACATAGTTCAAGGCCAGCCTACACTACATAGACCCTGTTTCAAAAAACTAAAAAAATAAATAAGTAAAATCAACTTTTAAAGAAGACAAAACCAGGTTATTTAGAATTGTAAGCCCAGAAAAAAGCAGGAAGATGCAATATTTATTCTGGTAAATGAATACTAATAAAATCTATAACAGAATTGTATTATAAGAAATGATGAATGAAGAGTTTTAGGCAGAAAGTAGTGCTACCCTCCAGAAATGGAAAGGTATGCCTGCCAGCAACTGCAGCCGTTGTAGCAGTGTGTGTTCCCGCTCACCATTTTGCAGGTGTATACACACAGGGAATTTTGCAAAACTGTAGACTTAACATGTTCATTATACTTGTTTAGGATTTTTAATGCAAAGGTGAAAGTAGATTTCAGTTTTCTTGAAAATGCTATATAGTATGTTATGTGCACTTAAAGGTATTTAAGGAGTGGAAATCATTTATTTTCTTTGCTGTTTTTTCCATCTAAAAATGTCAAACTGAAAAACTAAAAATACTTATTAAAGATTTAGAGTAAATGAATAACAAGTCAATTAAAGAAAGCTTATCAAGTTAGATATATTTGTATTTGTATGAAGTACCATGTACAAATATGGTGAATGTTTAAATCTAAAAAATTCATTACAGTAAGAGACACACTGCAATTAATCCCTCTCCAAATACACCCCCTGGCTTCAGACGCACACCTTCTCATCCCCGCTGCTCTCCGAAGCAGTTGTAGAGTCCTCTCAGGAGTGCCTGTGGTTGTGCTGTCGTGGCTGCTCAGTGTCCGGAATCTATTCCAGACTCTTACCTTCTGCCCCATTTTGACTCTGAGGAAGAGCCGGAAGTCACATGGTACCAGATCCAATGAGCCTGTGGTTGAGGCCCAGCACGGTGTTCTTATGAGTCTACCTTTCTTTTCAATGACACTTGATGGCTGCATTCACCGAATTTTTTATCACACTTTTTACTGACAAAAGGGAGCTTCCACAACTCTTGCACAAGTGGCAAGGATGATGAGATAAAGGAGTTTAAAGCTAGGCAAAGTATGGTGAGGGTGTAATAGAAATGTGTCTTTACTGTAGTTTCTTTTTAATTTAAAGAATTCTGTATATTTTGGTTACACGCTGCAATATTTAAAATCCTCTCATCCTAATCATGCATGTGTCAAATTCTTACTTGTTTTACACTCGAAGAAGAAAATGTAGTAAGTGCATAAAGGACATAAAATCACACAAGCAGCCTAAGAGTACTTGTGCATACATTGTAAATACCCTATTGACGTTTAGGGTTAAGATTTATCTATCAATATAATCTTTGGTGACTATTTTGTATGCCGGATTTCTCTAAAGAATGCATTGTGTGTATGAAGATTTATTTCATTTAAAATGGATGTTGTTAAGATATTCAAATGTTTTTTTTAATTTGGACAGAGAATTATAGCAGAAAACAGCTCTCTAGTTGGTGCTACAACAAAACAATAAAAATCTTAAAATGTCCTAGAGTAAAATACCTTGAAGCAGAGTGGCAGTTTGGTGTGGAAAAAAAGAAAAAGGAGAGAAAGACGGCCCTAAAATGTGGTCTAGAGATTTAGTTCTGTGCTGATCTGGATCAAACTACTAATAAAGTAATATGAAAAATATTATATTAATGGTACTTCTAATGCTGCTTTATATTTTTATTTTACTTCACCAAGTAAAACTTTCAGAGTAAGCTAGAGAATTACCCCCAGGCAGCCACTTACAGATTCAGTGTAATCCTTCTCCAAATCCCAGTAATGCTTTCTCAAAAAATGGGAAAATACATCCTGAAATTCCTATGGAATCTCAGAGGTTCCTGAATAACCAAAAAAGTAAAAAGAACAAAGTTGGAATATTCACAATTTCTAATTTCGAATCTTGTTATAAAACTATGATAAACAAAATGATGTAATCCTGTAATAAATTTAGACATATAAGTTAGTGGAATAAAACAGTGAGACAGAAATAAAACCCTTGCATATATGATCAAATGATCCCAACTAGAGTACCAAAGTCAGTCATTCTGGAAAGGCCAGCTGTTTTAGCACATAATGTTAAGAAAGCTTGATTTCCTCATGCTAAATAATACAGTGGGGAGTGAGGCTGCAGCTCAGTCACAGAGCATGTGCTAAGCATGAAGAGGTCCAAAAGCAGGGTTCTGGGTTCATTCCCCACAACCGCACCTCCAAAAGAGAGAGTGAATGGAATTGCACCTTTATCATATATCAGATATTTAAAAGTCATAATGGATCAAAACCTACAGTTGTCAAACTCTTAGAAGACAAAGGGGATTTTTTTTTTACAACATTGGAATTGGAAATTAAATACGATGTCAAAAATCAAAGAAAATAAATATATTGGATAATATAAAAATTCCAAATAACTGTGTGTTAAAGGACCCAATCAAAAGAGTATAAAAACAACCCCGAGAGTATCAGAAAACATTTGCAAATCATATGTCTGAATAGGTGATAATATTGACCATTTAAGGACCTCTTCTAACTCAAAATTTGCAAATAGCAAGTTTTAAAATGGTCAAAAAATAATAAATATTCCCTCCAAGTAATATATGTTTAATGATTCAGTTAAAAGTGAGTAGGTATTTAAAGCTTTTAGTTCCTATTTCCTACAAAATCAATACTATAGGAAGCTGAATGCCTCTAGAACTTGTCACTGTTCAGAGGAGTTTATATTTTTAATCTCAGGAGAAAGTTAGTGGAATTCTACTAAGTAAATTCCAATCTACCACTTCCAGTACAACTCACAGCAAGAATAAAGAGACAAAGACATACCTGCAGGTGTGGGGAGCCGAGGGGCTCCTGAGTCAGGTCCAAGCAAAGACTAACAGAAACAAGGCCCCAGTCCAGGGCTGGAGCCGGCTTTCATTAATTGCTGAGCAGAGGGGCAGCTCTGGGTGGAGTGACTGTGAGATTAGCAGGAAGTGCACAGTGCTGTGAGCTGGGCTGGGTAGGAGGCACAATGGCCCCTCTGCAATGTGCACAGAGAGGTATGCAAAAGAGTACTGGATTCTGGTAACAGGTAGCCTCTGAGTTTGGAGGAACCTGCATAGCACAGTTGGAGGAAGTAGCTTGTGATTTTGGCCAGTTGTTTCAGCTCTTATGTCTGGGCTTTCTGCTTGGGAGGTCACAGCCTTTCTTTTTTGTTTTTATTTTAAAGATAAAAAACACTAACAAAACTACAACAATGAAGACAAAATCAAAACAACACAAAAACAATACATGACCTTGAAACAAAATGATAGTAATTAACAAAGGTTGCTACATTACCTACTGTTATCTTCAATGAAGTTGCTCAGCCACCAGATGTAAGAATGTAAGATTGATCAAACAATCGAAGACAGACAGAGAGAGGCCAAGCTCATTCCAGCCCACAGCTTGGCCTCTCTCTACCTGGCTCATGCTTTGTAGTGGAGGGGCATTGCTGACCTATCACACTGTTTCAAAGGCTACACATCAGAGCATCCACTAGACCCGTTTGCATTGCGCCATTTTCCTAGCCAGCTCTGAACAAATCACATGCAACTGGGGCCAAGGTGAATCAGCCCCAGTTCTGTGTGATTTTCTTTCATGGGGAGTCATCCTAGTTGTGCTCCACACACCACAGTAATCTTAGTCTTAGCTGTGAGGAAGGAATCTGGTTCAGTTAGGTAAAAAAATACTATAGTAGAATTTTTAATTTAGAGCTATGACCTATTCTGCTACATATTCCAATAAAGTATACCCCTGATACACACACATATGCTGTGCACACACAGTCATTTACACACTTACACTGCACCTGACATGTAATGTTTGATGCATACACGTAAACACGTGTACTACCTAAAATGTACACGGAAATATGTTGATAGGGTACTTTGCCAAGTCATTCTTTATTTTTAAAAATCTGTGTGTAAACAATTATTTTGCAATAAATTTACTTTTGGAATAAATTATATGTCATTCCCCTTTGGTTTCTGTATTTATTAACTATTATAAGGCAGGTATTGAACCAGAAGCAATATATGCACCATTAGAAAAGCTAATTATCAGTAGGTTTTTCTAAATCATCATTTCTATGGATTTGGAAATAGATAACTGGAGAATGTCAATAATTGACCTATGATAAATTACACACCTTTGTTATCATCATTATTAAGTGACAGTACTTTGCATGGGTAAATAGTTCATCTAGAAATGTATACTCAGGAATAACAGAAGAACAAATTTGATATGAGTGAAAGACTCTTGGAAAACTGAAAGATAAATCCTCCCATGTCTATATTACAAGTGGTATGTATAATTTGTCTCAAACGTTATTCATTAAATTATCCTCCTGTTATCTTATTTGAGGATAAGGAAGTAGTTTGCACTTAAAAATTCACCATTGTCACTGAACGTGGTGTTACACACCTGTAATCTCAGAACTCAGGGAGGCTGAGGCAGGAAGATCAACAGTTCAAGACCAGTGTGGGCAAATTAGTGACTTATCAAGATCCTGTTTTAAAATAAAAATAAGTAAATAGGTAAATAAATAAACAATACATACATTCATGCATATGTACATGAGCAAATAGATAGACAGACAGACAGATAGACTGGACAAGTATAGCTCAGTGTAATGGTCCTAGGTTTAATCCCCAATGTGAGTAAAACAAATCCATCACCCTTAAAATGCAACACTGTATTACTATCAGCAAACTACGGCATCGCTAAGGAAACAAATGAGAAGAAAATGTGACACTGGCTTCCCATTCAGCAAAAATGTGCAAGAAATGGCAGAGTTTGCTACAGAACCATGGGATCACCATGGGAACTGTGTTCGTTGTTCTGCTTAGCTGCTTATTTATTTACCATATAACTTTTCTTTTAATCACTGCACTTGTGTCGAATTTTAAAAGTATTATAAAATTCTCAAATTTAAAAACTCGTATTTTATGACATCTCATCAAAGGACTCTCACTTTGTGTTATCCTTATTCCAAATCTGGATTAACCACAGTCAATCTGTTATATAGGGAGTTTTATATATATATATATATATATATATATATATATATATAATGGTGTTTTTAAAAAGAAAATATGAGCTTTATGGGTACTCGTTCTGCTGAGATGTCTTTGGCTTTATGTGTTTTCGTAGACAGTGAGATACTGATTTGTGAGAATAATTCATTCCACTTGCAAAGCAAAGCACTTGGGTATCAAAGCGGGGGTGAATAGTGATCTTGGTGTTTAGTGTGACTTACTACTCATACCACAAGACCTCACTTGATATCAAGCTATCAACTTAGAGAGTTCAAAGCTCTTTACAAACAGGTGCGCACCTTGCAAAACGTTTGGAGGCCAAGTTAGTTGACTGCTCAGTCACATCTTTACAGTGGTAATTCTGATTCACGTACAAAGCTACAATGTTCAGTTAAGTTTTATTCAACATTTTCACTACATAGTTTATCTTTTTTGCTTACATTATATGTTCTGTCTTCTAATATTTACCTGATTGCTTATTTTTTTCCTATAAAATGAAGTTAAAAGGCCAAAATCCACAGAAGTTGGAAACGGTTTCAAACAAATGAGCCCAACTCTTCTAGCAAGTACAATTAAAGTGCAAAGCAATCATGATGCTCACGAAGTAGCTATGTGATTGTTCATTGTTATAGGGTGTGAGGGCTACACCTACCCTAGGGCAGGCGGTCTACATATAATATAAGGGACAGGAAGAGGCTTGTCCCTCCTCTTTTTTCTCTTGCTTTTGGTGTCTTCTGCCACCATCAGTGGTTGCCCTTCTGCCATGTGCGATATATCCTGCCTTGGAGCCAGACAAATATGTACTGAAACCTCCACAAACTATGTGCTAAATAACACTTTCCCCTTTTGACATTAGGTGTTGGGTATTTTATCCCAGCAATGAGAGAAACGTACTAAGACATCCAGCCAATTAAAACAGAAAAACTTACTTTTAATCACTTGTTTCTGTATTTAGATGAAATAGATGTAAAATATCCTTCCTTCCCCTGCATAACAAAAGCTCAACTATCTTTCATAAATGATCACGGATCAGTTATTGAGTTTTAATTTATACTTCTAAATTAACTCTTCAGTCTTTGTTATACTGCTACTGGACATGATTTATTGAGTTATATATTCCTTAGCTATACAGTCAATATCTCATTTCAATCTTTGGCAAAAGCCTATGAAACAAAAGCTGAGAATTTATATAAGGTTGAGGTTCAAGGTATTTTTGTATTCTGGTAGTTGCAAGCAATCTACCCTAGTTCATATAGCCATAACACAGAGCCGGTGACTCAGGCTGAATCCATGAAAGTCTTAAGTCTTGACCATTGTATACTAAAATACTGAGTTCTCTAGTGTTTTTAATTGTTTAAAAGTATACATTTGCAACACAAAATAAATCCATTCACAGTGCAAACTGGTGCACACAGACATCATACCTTGATCTCTTTTACTCCCACCCCCATCTGTCTCCATCCCCACAACCTCTTCGGATCTCTACAGACTGTCCCCTTGTTGACTATCATTTTTGTTTTATTATGCTCTATGAATTTATACCTTGATCTTCAGTGATATTAAATGTCAAGGCTTAAAGAAACATATAAAGGGAAAGGGATTGGCGAAGTTAATGAAATACATGAACCAACTGTATCCAACTTACAATAAAAATGACGTAGTAAAAGGTTGGAAAAATTATAATCTGCAAATATTAATCAAAAGAATACAAGAATATCTATTTTGATTACGATAAAGGAAATTTCAAACAAAAATAATTGTCAGAAACATGAAGGGATACACAATAATGAAATTGTCAATCCACCAAAATAGTATAAACGGAAAGAATTAAAAGGGTAACTAATCAAATTCAGAATTGTGTTTGGAAACCAGTATCTCAACAATGGACAGAGCACCTAGATTTAAAAATCAATGAAGACATGGAAGGTCTGAAAGCCACCATCAACTTCCATCAAGGAGCTGACATTTTGACAGTGCCTCCATCCAACAGCTAAGGACAAGCATCCTCTTCAAGTATCCACAAGGTCCTGCATCCCCACAATGATAAAAATACAGACATGGGAAACAGTCACTTAACTCTCTCTCTACTACATCTTACAACTGCATGTGAATATACAGTTTAAAATGTGCTTCAGTTATATTCATGACATTAACATTACCTTTCATTTAAAATTACCTTATGTGGCATTAATGTGTTTGATTTAAATGAAGTGAACAAAAGACATGAATAAATAATTTGATATTGGAAATTTACTTATTTTTGCTCTTTTTTGAAACAGGGTCTCTTTGTGCAGTTCAGGCTGGCCTTGAGTTCACTTTATAGCCCAGGCTGGCCTCAAACTCACAACAATCCTCCTACCTCAGCCTCCCGAGTGCTGGGATTCCAGGTGTGCACCACCACACCTAGTGATATTGGAAAATTTTTAAAGTGCATTTGATTGTAGGAGGGTTCATAAAAAGAGTGATGGAAGTTTGAAAAGACAAGTTTGCTTTAACTTCTGCATTGTGTTGGATGTTGAAGAGCATCCCACTTTGAAGGGAATTTTACTTTCGCCCAGTTTTAATGAGCTGCAGTTAAGTGAAAAACCTTCAGAATTACCCCTGACACGGTGCTCTCATTCTTACTTTTGAAATTTCCATCAAGTTAGGAGCTTTGCTAAGAACAAATACACGAGGATGAATCATCAATCATCTTCCAACTTAGACAAATTGGACAAAATCAGAGAAAAATGTCATAAATTTCAGCTTTAGGAACACATTCTTCTAAGCATAATACTGAATAATTTTCAAACTTTCTCTTTAAGGAGGGTGATTTGCACCTAAAAGCGCTGAAAAGCCTATCTGATCATTATGTGTTTGCTGCGTTTAGTATAATTGTCTTAGAAACATTTTCTTTTCTCTTCATTAATGCTGCATGGGCCGCCTGCATGTTTCAGAATCTCAGAAGCCACATTTCCAGGAAAGTACTGAGCTCTGAATTTGAAATTCATGTACAGAACGAGGCAAAAGAAAATGAACTACAGTACACATTGCACTCAAGTGTAGAGGTCTTCCACAGCGCAGATGCTTTGCTAGCTGTCAGGTTAAGTAAGGCCTCAGGCATATGATTAAATTAGGCCAAGATCGCCTTCCATTTTGTCTAGCAATGGGTCAGTTATTTCCCACTGTAGACCATATAGCTTTGGTTTCTTTTCCTATGTTCTTTTCCAACCCCTTACCTACACACCAGTTTTCTATTTAATTTGGAGAAATCTTCCCTCAACCAATTCAAAATGGCCACTGACACCAATGAGGCACAGAGTTACTAAGAATGTTCAAAAGAGGAAAACCTGGATCAAAGTAATGTGTGCTTTCATCCACTGTAGAAATTCATCTATCCTCATATTTCAGACATTAAAATTTTCTACTGTTGAAGAGATTGTAATCTGCGCCCCCAAAGGAAGCAGCATTACCATACTATGGATACTATATTCATACCATACCACGAATGCTCTTCATGATTGCAGACCTTTCTCTTTTTTACCTGGTCTGTCCATCTTAAAGGATCAAACTGCAAACTTTATTCATGAAAAACAAAACAAAATAAAACAAAAAACAAATAACTGCCTCTGTGCTGAACTATAATCTCTTAGTATAGATTTCTCCTAAGCAACGTGAATTTGGTGCCAGATTCCCCATAACTGACAGATTTATGCATGTGGGTAGTAGCTGGCTTGGTGCCTGCTCTCTCCTGCAAGGAAGCACTTCTAAAACGTCTCAGGTTCAGCCAGAAGCTTTGGTACGTCTTTTGAGCAGGAGGTTGGACTCATTGTAGTCCTAAAACTAGCCTGCTGCTAAGTGGAAGTCATAACACTGTGGCAGTGAGGCCACTGCAGGAGAAGACAGAATAATAGGGTTGGTGCTTTGTGGCTGGCAAGCTGTAGGTCAGAAATGCATTGCTTAAAAACAAAGAAATAAACAACTCTCTGCAAGTAGGGAGAGCAATCTGATGCTTCCAGAAATTATTCAGATTCATAGTTTGGTGCTTTCTCCACTTTTTAAAAAGTAGTGATTTCGATTCCATTTTACCTATGTAAAATAATAATATAAATAATAACAATATGTCTTTCCCACTTTCAACTAAAATACCTGTGTTAGAAACTCAGCATTTTACACTTGTTGTTTGGATAAGACAGACTCACGTTGCCCTTTTTTTCCCTATACTGCATCTCAGTTTGAATACCTGGAAAAAAACCTACTGAAAGTCTTAACATTCAGTCTTCAGTAAGATGAACACATTATGTTAACAGTTTGGTTATCATTTTACATAACATATATATAATTTCTTTAACCTTAAACTACTCTTTAGTACCCATAATCTCAATAATCCTGTATTCTCGTAAAACTACAAAGGGCATTTTTGATTTTGTATCAAATTGGCATTTTTTAGGTGGATGTCTTTAGGCCATACATATGTCTGAATTCTTCCTTTAATTTTAGTGGTATATGTTTGCAGTTGGTACATAGACAGAACACATTTTAATTCTTTTTTTAATCCCTTCTCCTGCTGCTCCTGCCCTCTCCCTCCATCTCTTGCTCCCTCCCCTTTTGCAAAACATATAGCTTCCTGTTTTCTATTACCTTTTATTTTGTTCCTTATTTCTTTGAATTTTCATTCTCTCATATAAAAGAAACAATGCAATGTTTAAGCTTGTGTGTCTGATTTGTTTCAATTAACATTATTGTCTCTAGATATACCTATTTTCCTACAAGTGGCTCAAATTTATGCTTTCTATGGCAGCACAGTACTCCATTGTGTATAAATACCACAATTTATGCACCCATTCCTCTGTCGATGGATGTATACTCTACTAATTTTACATTATAAATGAAGTCATAATTATCAGAGGAATTAAAACTAAAAATCCACAGTATGTTATTCATGATATGCTCGGTAAGGTGATGTAGACATCTGAAATATCTAAGATATTTAGATAGCCAAAATATCTAAGAGTTTCAGAAAGCTCATTACTCACATTACATAAAAATAGTCAAATAAGTGGTAAATACTCTACTCCAGAGGAGAGGGTTCCGGAACAAAAGATAAAGAACAAAATGTTCAGGGAAGAATAAGTAAATTTTAATGTTTATTAATGAAGTATTTTCCTCACTATGCTCATTGAAAAAATATATTGTCAGAAGAGTAAAACATGGACATTGTCCTCATTACAAAGCACACACCTCAACAGAGGAAATCAACGAGACAACCTCAAAATAGGTACCAATATAAGTAACTTTACCCATAAATGTAAGACCATATAATTTAAACCAACATTATGCTATGATCTTTTTCAAGAAGGGAGAGGATAATTTTGGTTAATGGATTATTAATTTTTAACATCATATCAGATGCTGAAACATGGTAGAAGAAAGAGAACTACAGGACAGGACAGCGGAAGGGTGTGAATGAAGGTGCGGAGGTCAGTTACACACACTCACAGGACTGTGAGCCCAGTGTAGCTTTAGGGTAGACAGCACACTGCAAAGTAGTAGGAGAAAGAAACCAGGCACTTGCATGGATTATAACAAAGAACACTTAGATTCCTGGTGGAGGGTGGCATATACTGACTGGTAGAAATGTGTTGGTGTCACTTGGCTCTCATAACATGGTAAAACTATTGCACAACTGAAACGAACTGTAATAATAAAATTTAACAACAAATACATGCTTTAATAGTTAATCAGATTTTATAATTCCAAACTAATGAATTGAAGGAGTTTATAAATTCAGAAAACAATGTCTGATGGTTTTTTACTTTGAGAAGTAGAAAAAGTAACACATTCCACATCTCTTATCACTTAGGTACATTGAGTAGGGATTTCATTTGGTGTTTACTCCCAGCATCATGATTAAGATGTTAAATTTTAATGTAAGACAAACATATGGAAGAAAGGAAAACAAGAACCAGTTTAATTGAAAATTTCAATTCTTGCCCTTTCAAAATTTAATTTTGTTTAAAATATGATGGCTTCTGATTCTCTGTTTACTTTATGGATGACTGCAATGTTCCAAAACTGCATAACAAGAGAAAGTAAGTCTCATATAATTCATAACTGATTATTACAGCTGGAGTCCCCCAGATGGAGAATATTCAGACTTCTCAAGAATAAACCAGACTGGGTGTGGTGGTGCATGCCTTTAATCCCAGCACTCAGGATGCTGAGGCAGGAGGAGCTTGAAAGTCCAAGACCAGCCTGGGCTGCAAAGTGAGCTCAAGGCCAGCCTGAACTGCATAGCGAGACCCTGTCTCAAAAAGATTTTTAAAAAATTGACACAAACACTGAATTAATTAAATGTAGCAATTAACATAGTTTCCTATTCCACATCCCATGCTGTTTGTTTTTACTCTGGATTAGACCTAGTGCTTTATAACTTCCAGGCAAACACTAAACCCTCAGCACTTTTTTTCTTGTTTTTATATTTTGTGATTTGAGACAGAGTCCTCACTACATTGGCTAGGCTGCCCTCAAACCTGTGATCTTTTTCCAGCAGACTCCAAAGAATCTGGACTTGCAAGCCTTTCTCATATTCTTGGAATTGGGCATCTTCTTTACCTAGCAAACATCTTTTTATATGAACAAAGGGGACAGCATAAAATAATGACACAAAGATGGAAGAATAGCAAAAATCAAGACCTTCTAATGGAAACTGAAGATTCAGTTGTATGTGTGGTTTACATTAATGGTATTTCTCAAAATGTTATTCAATTGTGACTCTAACCCACTGCTCTCTGATCATGTTTAAAGTCATATTCCCAACTTAGCAGTGAGTTATGTTACTTCATATTGGTAACACATATCAAAATTATTACCAATAGATTTCAAAACATTTTGTCCAATATCAAGGCCAAGAGTAGAAGAGATGTTTTTCCCTCATATACAAGGCAATAGTTTAATAAAATTTAACAGATGCTACCCAGATTTTTTTTCATACAAGAATCTCTAGGGGCTGGGGATATAGCTCAGTGGAATAAGCGCCTGGCCAGCAAGCTCAGGGTCCTGAGTTCGATCCCCAGTACCGCGGGAAAAAAAAAAATTATAAAAGAATCTCTAATATGGGTCACATACTAGGTCACAAAGTGTGACTTGTCCCTAAGCTATTCATTTACTGCCATGAAACTTCTTTTTCATGTAAAGTAGTCTGTCCCACAGTTCACACACTAAGTTTGAGACTGTGATTTACCCCTATGCTATTCATCTATTCATACAAAGCAGTAGGGAAGGCACTGTGACCATATATAATGCATACATGTATTTAGGAGAGTAATTTAAAGTTTTCATTTCTGTTTCTTTTTTTCTTTACAAATAGCACTGTCAACAAAGGCTAAGCTTTCGCCTGCGGATTATTTCCCACGGCGGCGTTTGTGGCCCTCCTGACTCGGCGCGCTCGAGTCTCCAACATTTATCACCATAGCTTCTTCAATAATGTTCTAATTTCAGTTTCCACATCACTTAAAAAATTGAGGTGAACAATACACAATTTCGCCCAAAGAATAAGAATCTGTGTTTTTTGTGCAAATGGAAGTTTCAAAAGCAGTCGCATAAAGCAAAACCAATGACCGAAAAGCATGTAATTTTTTAAATAACTGCGGTCTTTCACGTCTGACTGCGCTCTGACTTCCATTTTCTCTTTGGTTGGTCTCCACAAGCTTGCTCTGCTGGGAGGCTTTTTCATATTAAATTTGCAGTATAACTGCATTACAAAAACTGATAATTAAAATATAAAATAGGCACTACCTCAACAAATATGATACTCCTAAATATATATCTACGTATTTGTTTATTTATGGTCAAATTCTGGCAATCATTTTCGGTACTCTGGTGGCTGACAGATTGCTGTGTTGTGCCTCAGTTGGAGAAAAACAACTGAATTCTTTAAATATTTTATGGATACAACATGATAACTCATAAAAAAAAGAACTTTATTCTCAAGGATAGAAAGTAGCGGTAAATATCAGCCATCATTAATTAGCCTCTTCAAATCAACAAATTAGAGTCCTCTACTGACTTCAACGATAACAGGCAGGAAAATGTTTAGCTTTAAATTCATATTTCTGCATCTACAATGGCAGACATCGTATGGTTTCAAATGTCATCTTCATCTTTATCAAAAATATAGCTAAATAAATAATCAAATGTTATGAACAACTGAGACTTTACAGTGCACTATGTTGCTAAGTGAGAATTTCAGTAGGTCTGGTGCATTAAATATATTCTGATGTAATATTTCACAACTTGTAACCTGAAATTTCTCTTTTTTTTGTTTGGTACCGGAAATTGAACTCAGGACTTTACGCTTGTCAGGCAGACACTTGTGCCACTAAGCTATCTTCCTAGCCCCAATATTTTACAACTTGTAAAGGACTTATCCTTTACAAGGACACCATCCCAGCATTAGCCAGGGAGCCTCTGTCCAACACCGCGATGAAGACACCTGAGACTTCTTTACGTACCATGGATACCCTGCTGTCACTTTCTATTCTGTTGCCCTCAGAAGTGTGAGTCAGTGAGTATCGAGGCTCCTGTCAGGAGACTGGCATAGGACCCTGAGGGAGAAACACGGGTGGGCTGAGCATTAGGAAAAGATATTACCCCAGACTGAACAGCATATTTAAGTTTAAGGAGCAAAGAGGAAAGAATCACCCAAAACAATTCGATAGAAGAAAGCAGATCAATGCATCCAATTTCAAAAACTGTGTAGCAAATAAAAAATTAAGGAGAGCATGACAGAGCAAGTGAGTCCAGTGAGACCAGCATTCACGAGAGACCAAAGGACTAGGAACGAGCAAAGCTTTACTGAGCCGTCTGACAGTCTCTAACCAGGAGCCAGAGAAGATGTCTGCACCAATCCAGGTCCCCCCGTTAAGTTAAGTACATTTTTAGATTTCCAAGGTAACCATTACCTCATTTGGGGGAATTTTACAAGAATGTCATATAATGGCCACAAGGTTTACATTTCCCAGAAGTTGACCGTTGTGGTTTAACTTTTAGCCCGCTTCCCAATTTGTCCTGCTTGCTCTGTTCCCATTTTATGACTGGTCTCCTTTAAGTGGGCTGATAACTAACCAGGGGGAGGGGGTGAAGAGTGGGGCCAGCTACAGCTGAAGGGAACTTAAGTCACTTCTCTTTCTAGGGACTTAAAAAAGAAAATGGAGTCTCTCTGGCCCTATCAAGTAACATAATAAAAACTATAGACAATAATTTCTTGTAAATATATTTTAAACTCCTATAAAGATGATGGGTGTGCACCTATTCCAGGGATGAAAATAGCAAATGATCACAACATGCTGGAAAATAAAAGACAGTAAGAACAGCAAGACAGGAATAGTTAGGCATTTGCATACATTACACAATCAACCTTGGCTGTCATTTATTCTATGGTATACTGACACAAAATTCTTCTCATGAGAAACAAAAAATAGGAACACACTCATTAGTGAAAACTGATGAAATCTGGTACAAACCCAAGAATCCAGCTGCAGCATGTAAATCAATCTTTATGATTCATTTTAAAAGTCATTCTTCGCTTTAGAAGAATATTCAACTAAATGATATTGAATCATTTCATGTGTTTATCCCTTAAATTAAGAATTTCACCTTTATATATAAGATATCATAATTAATGGGAATCAGTGGTATGAAGTTCAGAATTATTTGATTCTTATTCATTTCATACCACAAGTTTGGTTTTTCTCCTGTATTTATTATGTTTAATTTTAGAGTCAATTATCTGGGAGGTCCTTACTACTTTCAAATGAGCAGAAAGTTGCTCCTTCAGAGGGAAAGGACAACTGTTGGTGTGATTGTTAAAGCTGGAAGGTAGAAGAAATGACAGAATGACAGCCTCTGTAGGAATAAAATCTATTTACATTTCCTCTTACGTTTGGCAAGGTTCTCATAGGCCTCCTTTAAACTAGACCACTTTTTCATCCAGATGTTCAAAGCAGAGTCACTTAGAGCACATTTCTGTCACAGAAAATTGAAAGAGCTAATTCTATCATTATCAGTTAACTCTTTTCTAAAGGTATTTCTTTGCTAAACAACTTTAAAATTCACTCTCTTGGTATTTGACTCTCATTCTGGGAGTTTCATGCTCAGGCAATCCCCTCTCCAAGAGGAACAGCCAGCTTCATGTTATCCTTCAAGAGAAAATCCACCTGAAACTTGTACTAAAATAACTCTCCAAACAAGTTACTGAACTCAGAAATGCTTCAGTTTCTCCCCCTCAGAAGTTTATATTTGCCTCCATTAAGTAATTAATTTATAGACACAAAAGACTCACTTGGACCATTTTTGTCTTTTTCATAGAGAAGCCATAATGAACCCAAAAACCAAAGGTAGAGGTAAAACAGCCTGTGACAACTGTATTAGATGTCAGCAGCTTTCTCGATGGAGTAATATTTTCAAACGATGCTATAATAGTCTTCTTGTTCTCTTTTCCATTTCTTTCCCAAAACAATTCACTGACTGTGCTCACATAAGTGAAAACCAAATGCCTTGGCCTGGTGCTTCCCCAAACATGCAGAACTGTTAAACACATAGCTGCAGGGATGTGTTTTCACAGCTCAGTACCCTTAGCTTCTCCCTCACTGATGCTGAAAACCTTCATCTCGCCCTCCCCTTTCTCTTCAATCATGTGAGATGCTTGAGTTTCAAACTCCGCTTACCCATTTGCTGGCTAAGCAACCCAGTGTAAATTGCATTGTGTTTTACTTTCCTCACCTGTTACATGGAGAGAGAAAGAGTATAATCTCATATCAATAAATGTGTATCTCATGTCAATAAATGCCAACATGCATTTGCTTACTTATTTTTGCCTATAAGGCACAGAGTACATTCTAGATCTAGATTTAAAAAGTAAAACAAATATACCTGAACCATGCAGAGTATGGAGTAGATCACATTAGGAAGGCCTAGCCTGTGTTTCTTGATGAAAATGAAAATCCGTTTGTACCCATTTTAATGTTATTTTCATCATCCGTTTACAATTAAATCAGAGCATGGAAGAAAATTATTGGTGTGTCCCATTTTCTTCACAGATGTAACTTTACCCTGCCACTGTATGGGTATCCTGAAGTCTAAGAGACAGAAAGTTGTCCCGAGAAGGCACTCAGGAGCTACACCGAAATAAGGTAAGGAAGCGAGATCACACACCGGGAAAACCTGAATGTATAGAAGGCACAGATGCTCCTGTGGAAGGCTCTGGTGTTGGGGCCCTACATAGTGATCTCTAGTTGAATACACACACCATGCTTTGGGTCTCCGTCATCAAGCACTCATGGGATATGCACTTATCCAGTAGGGCATCATAATCTTTAGGGGGCAGCTTCATTCCTTCCAGAGCAATTGCAAGAGGAATTCAGTATGGCTGAGGGGCCAACACTCCCACCGATGGGGGATGCGGGTCTCAGTCAGGTGGAAAGATCTGAGTACAGTCTCCATTCCTTGAACTGCAGCGCCTGAGGTTTGAGTTCTGTGCTGATGCAAGGGCAAGGACGTTGTCAGGCAAGAGACATGAGTTCAGTACATCTGTATCATGTGGTAAATGATCCACCAAAGTTACACACAGCACTGTAATTCATCAGAATTACAGAAATTCTCTCTGTGGCTTATAGCAAGTTTGTTTTGTAAAGGCGTTCAAAGCCAGAAGAAGAAATTCATAAGTACTATTTTGGCTACTGATTTCACCTATCACAAAAGCAATTTCCACGTCTAAGGAGGGAGGGAGTGACAAAAGGAGCAAGGACAGGAAGACACTGTCCTAACCTCACTCGCTTTCCCTCCCCAGGAGGGGCACAAACACTCCAGGGCAAGACTGAAGTGATTTAAACAGCTTTAAGGCCTGAAAATGACACAAAACTCCATGCAAACTGTAATTGATTTCGATAGGGCTTTTGTATTAATATCAGGAGGCAGAAGTTAATTTTCTTATGGTTGAGTTTAAGCTTTCCCAACAACTTCATTGAAGAGTATGATTAAAAAATATCTTTTATATATTAAAATTAAATAGCAATCAGGAAGATATAAAAATCCTGAACAACCCAGTGTCAATTAATGAGATCGAAAATGTCATCAAAAACTTACCGACAAAGAAAAGCCCAGGCCCTGATGGATTCACAGCAGAATTTTATAAAACATTCAGCAAAGATTTCACACCAACACTCCTCAATCTTTTCAATGAAATTGAAAATGAAACAATTCTCCCTAACTCCCCACTACCTCTAGGACTCACAGAAGTTCACATGACCAAGATCTAGGAACAGTCCTAGGGCTCTGGCAAGGGATAGGGGGTAACATTTGCAGAACATGCCCAGTGCATTCTAATTTTTTTTAGTGTGGAGGAAAGACTATGTAGGAAACACACACACACACACACACACACACACACACACACACACACACACTCGATGCTGTCATATGTCCAGACTAATAGCAATGTGAAGCAGGAAGGCACTGAGTATGAAGCAAATCTGACGTGTTAAAAAGCCTTTCTAATGAGATCAAAATATATAGGTTATGGGAAACAAAGAAAATCAGCAAATTATCTTAAAACAGGATGAGACACTTTGTATGGAAAACATTCCTAATGTCTTTCAGGAAAAAGCATCTCATTTGTTATCTTGTAAAAGAAATGTGTGGATGAATCAGAAATTCCATTCAGATGTAGGTATGATTTTTCAGGATCTGGTCTGAGACTTACTTTAAAATTTACAGTACTGTATTGAAATCAGCCAAATGTTAATAGATAGTTGCTCAGACTTTTTAAAGAAAAACAATGATTCACTTTAATATAAATTTAGTTTTAAACAAAGTATGCCAGGTAATCAAGACAACTTTTAGATTTTCCTTGTATATTACTCAAAGATATGCCTCCAGGAAATTATTCTGAAAAGATAATTTTTAAGCTTGCCAACCATCATTCACTATTTTTTAGTACTATGCCTAGAAATTGTTTAGAATGCTAACCACCTATCCTGCAGATAATGGAACTAAGTATTTTGGAAAAGATGATAAAATATCATCTCTTAATAGAACACATTACCTAGTGGACAAGGGAAAGTTAAACAACATGCAAAATAAGTCATTTTTAGTGCTGTAAACCTGTAGTAAGAAAATATCAAATTTTGCAATCTTCACAGCAACTGTAGACCTTCGGGTGCCTTATCTTAATAACTCATGCATTTTCTTCTTTTTTTTTAAAGTAAAAGAGCAAAACATTAGCAAAAGTAGCCCAAGAACAGTACAATCAAAACTGAATTACAGATAAGGTGACAGGGAATTAACAATGGTTGTTGTATTACATATTGATAACTTCAAAGTGTATGTTCAGGATAACGCATATAAACATACAAGATCGATCAAACAACTAATCATTAACTGTTCCTTATAATAAAGCGACATGAGACAATAGAGCACCCATGTTAGCCATCCTGCATATACATACATACATACATACATACACAGAAAGAAAGAGATAACCATGCGTTTTCTTAATGTGTTAGTCTGTGACTTAAGTATTCTGATGTAAACGCCCTAAGCTCATAAAGAGACATCCACTTCAGTATGAAGAAAAAGCACTCTGTAATGCAGTTGATGTTTTCAGTTTGTAGGGAAAATGATATTGAATCTTACGAGCTTGATTTGCTTTTCCATGTACGAACTGGATACACTTGGCCTTCATTGTTTCTTCCTTTAACAAAGGATTATCTTGTCCTCATATTCTACTTCTCGTGCTAATCATAGATTTATGTTCTTTGAAAAGAGCAACTGTGTCACATACTACATGAAGCATACGTTGCATTATGATAAAAATAGTCTGAATATATCTTTAAGAAAAACACTAACCTGTTTCTTCAATTAGGAGAAGGCTAAATTTTGTACTCAGCTGTGCTCTTGTGTGATACCAGGGTAAGGACGTAACCTTAGGAGGCCTGTGAGGTGGTCCATCTGCTCCGTCATACTCTGTATTTTCTGCCAGTTGGTTATCTATTAGCATAAGAAAGATTTAGAATTGGAACCCTTTTGTGAATGAATTGCTATTTGTTGTCTTTGCCCCTTTTCCTCCCTATTACTCTATCTGAGATAAATTCAATTCACACCTCCACTGGGATGTGCCAGACTAGGGTCCACTTACTGAGGTTACAAATGTAAAGAAGATAAGCTGGCCTTCAGAGAGCTGGAGTTAAAAAGAAAGAGAGATGTGTAAGGTTGTACCCAAAATTCAAGAATCATCAGAAAAATTCCCATTGATAACCCTTGGCGGGTGGGCAGTGGTGGGGGTGGGTTCTCTTACAGTCCTTTGCTTTAAACATGATATTGCTGATTGCATACCAACCCTGCCTCCAAGCCCTGCAAACAATTTTCTTAATACATACATACATACATACATACATACATACATAAATAAATAAATAGCAAGTTTTGATTGCTTATATGTTTACAGGTAAACTCTCTTTTATAAATGTTTATATTAAAATACAAGACAACTGATAGATTAGCCATAAATAGTGAGCTATTTATTTATGTCATTTGGTGAGCAAATAAAATGATACAGAAAGACCTGTCAGAAGCAAAAGATGAAAATCATCGCTATCATAGGACAAAGGACAGTAGCTATTAAGACCATTTGCCCATTTCTTACATTCAGTCATTTGTGTTCTTGTTGAGGTTTAAGGGATCTGCATATTTTGGAGAGTAGTTGCGAATCAGATATATGATTTGCAAATATTTTGTCCCAGCTTGTAAGTTTTATTTTTAATCTTCATAAAGACTTCCACGAGCATTGTTTTATGTTACTAATAAGGTCGAACCGCTCCATTTTGACTTCATGTGCTATGCTTTGGGTGTTGTGTCTAAAAACCCATAACCAAACCCAACATTGAATAAATTTTCTTCTTCCTACAAGTTTTTTATTTTATTTTTACATTTAAGGTTATGATTCCTTTTGAGTTATTTTCATAAAAGATGTAATGTCTTTCTCTAGTATACGTCTTTGTGTTTCTCTTGTCTTCGGATACCAACTGTTCCAGGAATGTTTATTTAAAAAAAAGCTCTCTTTTCTCCATTAAATTGCCATTGCACTCCTAATACTTGCACAATTTTCGTACATATTTAGCTGGTCTCAATCTTCTCATAATTTGTTTTTCCACAAATATTGTGCTGGCTTGATTCTTGCAGCATAATAGTCTTAAAATGCTTTTTTTGTGTCAAGTCAGTTTCCATGGACAATACGCCTTTCCCACCCACTAAAAAAAAATTAGAATGCACTGGGCATGTTCTGTAAATGTTACACCCTATCCCTTGAAAGAGCCCTAGGACCGTTCTTAGATCTTGGTCATGTGAACTTTTGTGAGTCCTAGAGGTAGAAGCTATGACTAGGGACCTCCATAAGTTTGAGTCCCAAGGAATTTTTTAGTCAGATGCTTTTAAAAACTCATCACCCACGAATTCATCAAAATGATCATCTGAGCTTTCCTCCTAGATTTCAGTTCCACAAGCTTGTGCTGCAGTTAAGCAGATCTTCTTTGTGACTCTTGTTTCTCTTTTTCTCTGTTAAGCCTAGTGTTTGGCCCCTAGAACTCTGATGGGTCCAGGAAAACGTGTTAATTTTCAATGTGTTCAACTTTTCCTTTTTGTGAGAACAGAGGGATCATTTTCAAGTACTTTACATATCAGAGTAGACTCCAGAATTTTTCAGTTTTTCAGCAAGGAGTCAGATAATCTGGTTTTAATTCTAAACTGTCTTCTTTATCTTGAATCAATTTCACTCCCTCTCCCTCTCCCTCTCCCTACCTCCCTCAGCCCAATTTTCTCTCCACTTTTTAAAATGGAAATCACAATAATCACAGTTCTGTGTCCCTCACAGCTGGAATTACATTTTTCAGGGAACTAAATATAATGAATCTATTTGTTAGTAATTACAGTACTTTACAAAATGACTGCTAAGAATATCATAGTATTTTCTATTTATTACAGCCACCCAATATAATAGCTTTTTACAATCATCATCTCTTTTAATTCTTAAAGTTAATTAAGATACACATCCCAAGACATGTTTCAAAGATTCAAGGGCCACGCACAGTCCATACTAACACTGGCCACATTTCACCCTAACTCTGAGATGCCACGTAACTTTGTACCAATAAATTGGTCTTCAAATTTGATAAATGACTGATGGTATTTACCCAAGTAAATATTGAGAAAATAGCTTAAAAAATGAAGGAGAAAAGGACATTCTCCACCAGTAGCTACAAATTACTAAGACTGAATTTGCACTAAAGACATACTTTTTTCTTTTCCACTGTTAAGTTCAGCTTCAATACTTTGAAAGTATTTCGATTTGTCCCTAGTTTAGGAAATTCAAAAAATTCACTTCAATATTTGAATTGATATCCAAATCCCTGTCTTTTGTTTAAAACTTAAAAGCACTGGCAGCTCTGTACCCACATTCTCTCCTGGTAACTACCGGTTAAAATGTGTCAGTTGCTGCTTTCCCAGTAGGTAAATGCTCCCCCATCCACGACAGTGCTCACAATTTCTAAGTTCAATACCCAAGCTGGCTTCAGTTGTTGGTTTACTTCCGTACTCCAGGTAAATGCAGAGCTTTGGTCCTAACAGTCCAGGCCTTTGAAGGTCTAATCTAAATCCACTTGAGTTGTCAGTCATTGTAACAGTGGAAATCGTACACTGATGCCAGAAATGGTGCCAATACCTGATTGTTTGCCCCTTCCTTGCTTGCTAACAATTGGAGCATCAATCGTATGACATATTTAACCTGACAAAGGAGCAACTGGAACTGACAGAAACAAATGAAAATTCAAGAAGTCATGCAGATTAGGGGCTACGTGGGCGTCTCCTGTCATCTCATCCTCAGGCCTTTTCGAGGGTTGCTTTTGCTCTGGCGCAGACAATCAGCTCCTCTGCCAGGACCATGTGCACATTGGATGAGAACCTCTGTTTTGCAGAGAGCCTCTGACAGTGGGTGTTTTTGCCTGAAGCAGGATGCGTCGCTTTTGTTTGGTGAGAAATATTTTGTTTCAGTATAATAAATGGCTGGCTTTTTACATGGTAGGTATTGGGGATGTTACATTTTCAAGTCACCAAACAGAAAAGTAAGAGTAATAGTATGTCACATATGATTAAGACTTAACTCTTTATTAGGCCTTGAAGAATTATGGAAAGAAGCCTCTACTGAAATAATTTTAATGCCCAAACCAAGAATAGATAAGAATGCAGCAAATACAGAATTTTATGCTTGCATAGCTCCAAAGCCAAGTGATTCTTCCAAAACCGTAGGCTAGTGGGACTGGTTGCTCCATGGGCTTTCAAGTAGTGCTGAGACCGTGTGGAGGGACTAACTGTGGAAGCATGCAAGCTTACCTCAATTTTCTTAGATTCACTCACTTCACCTATGAAATAAAGAATATTATATCCGTTTTACATGCTGTTCTCATGATGAAGAAACTCTGTAATAATTTAACCTATAGTTCCTGGCATAATTTTTAGAAAGCAAATAGCTATTTGATTGACTATATTTCAAATATTCTAATAAAATGTTAATTTACCAATGCCTTATGACTTTATTATTCAAATCTCTATTAAGTCAAATAAATAATTAACCTTACTAAGCAATTACTATGGTGTAGGAAATTGGCACTTAGGGAAGTATGTACAAAATCCCAAACACACATAAGCTAAAAACTAAACTCAAATGAACAAATAAGAAATCAAGTTCAAATGTATTTGCTCTAGACTTACACAGAGTCACTGAGCTCATCTGAAGACATATTGTCCAAATGTCAACATGAGTCTCCTGCATAAAGCTGTGAGGTGAGAATGAGATTAACCCTTCACAGGCCTGGCAGCCACTGTGGTCGATCTGGGTCTGCCATCTTAGTACCGTGCAGCCAATGGACACGTTAGGAGGTGCAGTGCTGAGGCGGAGCCCAAAGGCCTCTGTCCCTGAGGGAAGTGTCCATGTGGGACACATTCACTCTACCACCAGCACACAATAATATCTAGGAGACAGGGAGCAATTACAAACTGACCTACTGATATTTTTAAAAAATGTATAGAAAAATGAATACATGCCCAACTATGATGGTAGACAATCAGATAAAAATGTAGCATTGCAGGTTTCCAATCTAACTAAAGCCCAAATTGGTAATTTATTATGATTTGTTAACCTAAGATACAATGCTTGGGTTTATTAAATAGAAGTTCTATAAACTTCTATTTTTAAAAAAATGAAACAGAGAACCTATGTGAAAGGCAAGAAAAGCAAACGGCTGTAAGCAGCGTTTTGTAACATAATTTATGCCTCCCTGTGTTTGTGGATATCGTCATCATGTCTTGGGAACCTTTTGGGAGTAAATTTGTGAAAACAGAGTCTCTGCCCAAATGCATCTTGCACAGTAGGAGAATCATTAGAATAATTAACAACTAAAACCTTAAACACATAAAATGGCTCAGAGTGAAGAGTTAAAAGCCTGAAGAGCAGGTTTATTTTAATAGAGTGCTCACGGAGGAACTGGCACCTAAGTAGGGATAAATAATTGAGGAAAGCACAATACAAACATCCAGGCAAAAATTCATAGCAATGAAAACAGGAAGAATACAGAGAAAGTTTGGTGTGTCTCAAGTGCATCACCCTGCAGAAGGCAGGGAAGGAACCCGGTGCAAACTCCAGGAAGCAGGAGGGCCGGGCTGTGGAGGTCTTTTACCTTGTGGTGGAGTCCGAATCTCATTCCAAAGTGCTAGCGAGCAACTAGAGGTGTTTAAACATGACATGTAATGTGAAATACTTCATTTGTTAAAAATAGCAAAGTCATTGTATGGAGACCGTAGGAGGAGCTGTTGCCTTCATTCATGTGACCAGTGGGGGCAGCGTCACTCAGAAACAACTGTGCCGGGCGTTCACACTGCGTTGTTCATAACTCTATGCCCTCATAGAGTACATTATATTTTTTTAAAAAATAAAAAATCTTATTTGATGCTAATGGAACTGGAATTGCTTTAATTTTAAACCAAGACATCAAGGTTCAGACATAAATGTTCAATAAAGGCCAATTACATTGTGAGGGTTATAGAACCGAATATCCCTCTGCATGCTAATTTTGAAAATATATATATAATGTAATATATTTTATATAGTGAGTATATTATATATAATATGTATATAATATAAATATTTGATATAACATGTGTATCATGTATTATACTTTCTATAATATGTACATTATATATGTTAAACACACACACACACACACACACACACATATATATATATATATATATATATATATAAAGTTCTAAGGTATCTATGGTAACAAACTTCAGCCTCTCTTCATCTACGTCTTATCATTCTACAATAGTTAATTTAATGCAGTTATTTCAGTCTATTTAAAATTTTAATCAGCACTTACTAAGACAGCCTTTACAAATTTATGGAAATAGCTATGTAAAACAACTCGAAAACCAAATAAGCTGGGAGTAGTGGTGCACGCCTGGAACCCCACCACTCCGGAGGCCAAGGCAGGAGGATCCTCGTGAGTTCGACGCCAGTCGGGACTACAAAGTGAGCTCAAAGCCAGCCTGAACTGCATAGCAAGACCACAAAAAAAAAAAAAAAACTAATATACTAGAGAAGAAATTGATTACAAAAGTAGAAACAAAATGCCCCTTATCTAAAAAAGAACTGAAATTGTAACTGCAATTGGCACTTATCTGTCAGTGCTTTCCCAGGTTCCATATCTACTGGCACAGACCTTCTCCCCAGGACCACAGCAGAAGCTGGCAGAGACCCCAAACCCAGAGCACACGGAGAAGCCAGCAGCGGTTTCTGCAGCAGGAGCGTGGCCCTTTCAATTTCCCAACTGCTTCTTTCGTACCACTCATTACAGTGTACACTGCTTTCATCCTGAGTATTGAAGTTTTATTTTTATGCACACATTGTGTGGTGCTAAGATATGGTCAGTGAAAAGGGCTGCCTTCTTTTCTAGCCTGCAAATCACACTGTTTAGAAATAAGAATTGCTTATATTGTCCTATACATTTTTCCAGAAAGTGTTCCTGTGTGTTTATGTGTACTCTTCTTTAAAAAACTAAAATGATGCATGTATACACTTGAAATTCTGCTTTATTTATTGAGGATAATATATATATATATATATATATAGAGAGAGAGAGAGAGAGAGAGAGAACCTTATGTAGTCTATTTTCAATTTAAAATTGTATTTATTCTCTCATACTGACAAGCATTAAGATTTTGGTGGAATTTTTATTTCTTAAATGGTACAGTGAACATTATTGTACATATGTACTAGCTTTTAGAGTGTATCTAAGGGACAACTTTCTACAAGTTAATTGATGGTATAATTTTTTTTTATTTTACATTTTTTAGAAACATGCAACTTACTAGCCCTTTCTAAAATGTTACACCTTTACAAAGGGAGCAAAGCAATGTCTATTTCCCCAGATTATCCGATTGATGGATGAAAGATTAAGAAAAAGAAATGAAGCTGTATGTGGGGGCACACACCTGAAGTTCCCACACTTGGGAGGCTGAGGCAGGAGGATCATTGCAAGATTAGGGTCCGTCTGAGCTACGAAGTGAACTCAAGGCTAAGGTGAGCCACACAGCGAGACCCTGTTTTGAAGAAAACAAAACAAAACAGAATGAGCAATAAAAATGAGGGGACCCTCACACAACCCCTGACAGTCAAAATTGTGTGGTTTCTATGACGAGTTTAAATGTCCCCACAAATACTGTTTTTGTTCGTTTGTCTTTGTCTTTCCACATGTTTAGGCATAATTTTAATTGTTTTCCTTTGAGATAGTTTTTCAGATAATTATTTTTCTCTTAGATGTGTTTATCTCTTGCATCTCCATGCATTAGTGATATTTTTATATTGTTAGAACAAATATTTTTTTCTATGTTACATATCGACTTCTAGTACTTAGGAATGCAGAAAAAAACTACCTCTTTCCACTTGTCCCAATTGATTTATTCAGTTTTGAAAAAGTTAATATACAACTAGGAAGAAAACTCGAAGCAGCATTGTATTTTAGAGTGAGAGACATGTGCAAATAAATTTCTCTTCAAAGGGACAAGCAACATCAGGAAAAGCCCTTATAGCATCCCGGGTAATGAAAAAATTATCTATTTGAACAGAATGTTAGAACAAACAAGCAAGGTGGTAGAGTCCTGTCTGTAGGAAGCTTGCTTGATAAATAACCCCCTGAACTCAAAATGAGCCTGCGATTTGGGAACCACATGGAGGACTAGAAATAATCAAGAAGATGAATCCAAGGCATACACAGGAAACTGTAGTCATGTTTTATATCATTTTTTGTTCTAGAAACAACAAAACTTAGGTCTATGAGGACAAAGTCCTTACACAAAGGGAAAAGGAAAATTCAACTGATCTTTTAGAAAATCATTCATTAAAATCAGCTTAAAGCAAACAGCATAGCATCCTCAATATCTTAAAGCAATGTGGCCTCTATAAAATGTTTTAAAATCTCTACATTATTTCACAAAATTATGCAACGGTTACCTATAATAAATGCACATTTTGATTGGTAGGCATCTGACTACAAAATTCAATGAAGCCGAGTAGGAATTCCTACAGTCATGGAGTTCGCAGGAGAGGAGTCCCAGTGACCAAACTGTCAGCAAAAATAAACCCTAAACGCGAACTGTAAGCAGGCGATGGTATTATATGTGTACAGTAGATTAAGCACCTCCCAGAGAAAGGACCAGTTCAGTACAAAAACAACGACTGTAAGAGTGGAAGCTCCCTAGGTAAAGCTTGAGAAACGGCACGAGTAAAGATACTATCTTGAGACTTGCACGCAGTGTTTAAGGAAGTAAAATAAAGGCCAGTCAGCGAAGTGCAGAGCGCCGGAGAGGGATAGAAGAGCATTTATGAGATGAGTACGAGAAAGTATCAAGGCTAGATTTTGCCAGATATTAAAGAACACAACAATAATTAAATTTTAATCCACCAGCAAAAGGAAAGGAAAGCAGCACACTGCTTACTTAAGGAGAGGAAAGCAGCACACTGAGATTTGTTATTGAAAGTGATCACTCCGGAGTAAAGAAAACAGATGGACAAGGTTGGGTGGGTGTTGCCCTGCAGTGACAATAGGATACCAGAAAGAAAATGAGTTCAAGAGATGATGATAGCTTGAATAAAGATGCTAGCGGTGAAGTCGGACAGAAATAGAAGAATACGGCAGATTCAGGGTGGTCAAGCAACCAGAAATTTTATTATTAGCACAATAGGACCGGTAGGTGAGGAGGGAGCTGGATCAGAATAGACTAGATGGCCTGCTGCGGAGGGTGGGGTGCTGGGTGTGTGTGTGTATGTGTGTGAGCGCGCACGTGTGTATTAACTGTGGCAAACTAGGTTAAAATAAGGGTGGATGATGTCTCATAGAAGAGGATGGTTTGGGTCCAAATGCCCAAGAGGAGCTATTCTTTCGCACCTATGACAATAGTTGGGAGAACTGACAAGTTCATAAAAAGAACACTGGTACAAGAGAAAAACAGAGTATAAAAATCCAAACAAATATAACAGGTAAAGAAAAACAAAGCTGAGAAATAATGAAAGATCGGGCTCCTAGAACTAGAGAGTCATGAGGAAGATTAGAATTTTCACAAAATAATGTAAGAAGAGCCAAAGACTTAATGGATTTCTCTCAAACTGGACTATAATACAGTATGTCAAAATTAAAGCAAATGCAATTTTTCACGTGTTCTACATTTTGTAAATGTTGAAAAATCCAAGTTCAAGAAGCAAAAGGAAGACTTTCACCTCAGTATCTGAAACAGTAATCCAAAGAGAGAATTGAGGATCCCAGTGTTCGTTGAAAAACAACACAGAGAATTATACCAAACAATTCTAATTGTATTTAAATTGTCATGAACAGTGTTGATATAACTTAAGAGAAAACCATACCAAAAACTAAATGTCTGCGTCCACTGGAATTATTTTTAAAAGCCTTCTTCACATGTTTGCATAGTGCCTCAAAATCCAGCAAGCAGAAAAAAATCTTTCAAAGCACACATCCCTGCATGTGGATATAAAGAGAGATTTTGTACAATTCTTTCTCACATATAAATTACCAAAACCATCATTTTCATGAAATGGTATATGCAAGCAATGCCAAAATAAGCAACTTAAATAGATGAAATGGTGCACACGGTGGCAGTCAGTCCAGCGGAATACATTAAGAGGGTGGAGCCATACACTTAGCAATTCGGGGTCATTTTCATACACAGCAGGGACAGCTAGTCTCATTCATGTTCATTAACGCAGCTCCTCCTGGGGTTTGGTACTTCCTAGGCAAGCAGATCCCTCCAGCCTTGTCCAAATAACAGATATTTTCTCTCAAGTATTTACTCCACTAAAGTGTTGAAAACAGAAAAATCAGAGAAAAGGAAAATAGTTCTAACATGGTTTATAGAAGTCTGTATAAAGTAGTAATCTTGGAAAGATGTCTAAAAATTCCAAGAGATTTAAGAAAGTAGCATATGTGTAGATATGTAAATATTCATTTTACTTGCATGTTTGTATTTACAGAATATGTATGCATGTGTACTACAGTACATATACACAAGGAAAGTACATAAATAAACATATATGTGTGGCTACTTGTCTACATGACAAAACATGTGTACACACTCAAAGGCAGCATGTAGGAATGTGTGTAGATGTGTGTGTGTAGTAATATGAGTGTAGACGTGTCTCTACATACACAAAGTGTTTTGAAAGAGTGTGTACATCTGTCAACAGGTTTTATCTCTGTGAAGGGAACTTGACACTGGAAGTTCAACTTTGAACTTCTTTTCTATACCCAATTTCTTGTTTAATTGGATATTTGGACTATGAAACCTTTACACAGTTGATACGAACTTTCAGTGCCAGGTGTCAGAATGCAACTATTCAAAGCAATTGTCTGCCTAGGGTGATTTTGTGAGGTTCAGTGTAGAGGTTCTGTGTGGACTGAACTGCTAAAATCAAGCAGCAGCCTCTCGCAAGTTACAACTGTGAGAATCCAGCAGGGAGCCTCTAAAAAGCCCAGCAAACCCCATAGAATGCTTGGCTTCAAACGCTGGCCAGGTCCAGAGTACAAGGCAGGCTCTAGAATAACAGTAATCAAACAGAGTGGTTATTCTGTGAATTCTTCTTTATGGTTTTGGAAAACTAAGTCAAAAGTATGAGAGGCACTTACAATGAGAGAAACAAACGATTTCTTCACCAAATGTGAAGGTGCAGCACGCCTTAATGTTCTGGGGTACAAAAATAAAAATAAATTGGTTGGAACTGAGCCTGTTACTCTTTGGTACCATTTCAAGGGAGTATTTGACTTTCTATTACCTAAGAGAAACCAGGGAAAGCAGATGTTTTTGATGGTTTTATCTAAAAGAGTTGGAAGGTGTATCCTATTGAGCAGTTTGAAATAAAGAGGATAAATGTAACTTCTTTTGGTGAATACATTTAAATTAATATACACACGTAGCACTTGTTCAGCTCACCAGATACACTTGTGTGCATGCTTCTCACACATGTTTTCCCTAAGCATGCTTCACTTATAATGAAAAGATACCTAAAAGTAGTGAAATATTCGCAGAGTATGACTAGTAAGGAATATGATGATTACTCTCAGAGTTTGGAGATCAATTTACTAATCGTAAAATGATTCCCTTAAAAAATAAGGCCCGTAAAAATTTGATATATATATGTATAAATTTTATGTATGTAACTATATATATATATTATAGAAAAGTGGAATCATGGAATGGTTGAAGCTAAACCTTGCCTTGGAAAATGAAAAGCATCACAGAAGATGAGTTTGAACTGGGCGTTCTGAGTGATCCACTGACCCCAACTGATAGGTAGAAGGATTATAAACTCGGTCATGATATACAAGATAAATAAAAAGATATTACAGTACATTCTGGAAGGAATGACCACATTAACGCACTTGTCATATGAAGAGGCCATCAGCAAGTAACCGCTGGATCATGAGTATAGTATTGGTGGCTGGGAGAGGATCACAGCCACTGAACATCATGCTAAAAATTGTAGGTATTATTGTGTGACCAGTGCACACTGACCTTGGAAACAGCAATGTAGAAGAAGATGAACTTCAAGTTCCTTCCCATACATTTCTTATAATTTTTAAATTTACCTTCACTTCCAGGCCCATGGCACTTTCAAAGCCATGCTGTAATTATCAAGCTTCAGCCTTTCTTAGTGCACTAAGCCATCCCTGGTGCCCGAGCCTGCTCTTTTCAGAAATAAAAACAAAGACTAGGAGGTTTCAAAAGATGTAGGAAAAAATTAAACATTGGACATTACTTGGAAATAGAGGAGAAACTATACATAAGAAAGACTGATATTTAGAGATCTTTGAGGAGTATTAATTATAGGATTGAACTCAATATTACAGATTTGGAAGTATTTAGAAAGAATGTGCAAAGCACATTAATGGGTAAAGTATAGAATTCCGAGGGTTGCACATTGTTAAAGTGAGCAAACAAAAAAATGATTTCATTTTTTAAAGAAATGAACCATACAAATTACTGGTTTAGTTGTTACATATGCTTGTGTCATCTCATACTTGTCAGTGGGAGAAAACTAGGTACAACTGGAAGTCACATAAAGCTGAAATTTTCAGTTGGTGTGCCTCTATCTATTCAGTTTGGGGTGAGATTAGTTCATAGGGACCATCTCTACCTCTGTTAAATGTCTGAGTATGCAAATAAACATGTAAGGTCCTGTTTTTCTCTCCTGGTTAAATGTGCGTGCACCATCAGTTTCAGAAATGTAAGCTTTAGTCGTACAGTAAATTTACTGCACAGTCAGAAACACCTGACACATTCATCTACAGTTTAACGCAAGGAGAGTGTTACTTTCCTGGTCTGACATCCACATACAACTTATCTGGCCTAAGTTATGGAACAAAAGTGCAGACCAGAATGACTGGGGATGGGATGCCCTGCCTACCTTCTCCGAAGATAAACGGTGGACTGATGGGCTGAGAAGGGTTGAACGCAGAGCTGAGGAGTGAAGAAGCTCTGCCAAGCCTGGGAGCGAGAGCCCGCCCCAGAGCAGGCGAGGACAAGGTTTCTTCCCTGTCTCCAGGAGATCGCCCTGTGCCCTTCTGCACAGGCAAGTGGAGCGCAGAAGACACATGAATGCAATACACAGTCATCACAGTTTTAAACTATTAAAAATGCTTTTATTTACTTTATTTTTTACTTTACATGTCAGTATGTGATGATTACATCCGCAGTAAGAAATTGGTACATGTACACAACACATTTCAATTCTATTTCCCCCTTCCTTCTGCCTGCTTTATTTTTCTAGCATCAGATTCATTTATTCGTCTTACAGCACCTTGTAAAGTTAAATATCATCTCTGGAAACAAACACTGTTGCCACTACTGGCAAAAAACAAGGGAACTGATAAGACATGGGAAAAAGTCCCCTTGGTTTTTTGCAGGTAGTAGCAATGGTTTTTATTTCCAGTGAAGATGCAGAGAAAATGTGTCTATTTTCAAACTCATCTATTTTTTAAATGGGCATGTTAGTATGGCCTAATAATTATGCTCAGTTTAAGTAGTTTGTGGTGCTGACTCCATTTTAAATAAAAGTCATATCAGTCACTGGGGAAATTCAATACTAATTCTTTTTATATGTTCTTTAATTTCACCTTAAAATTAATTCTACCTTGATGCACAGTATGAAAATAAAATATTGCACCTCATAGAATAAAGTGTTATTAAAGATAGAATATATTAAAATAAACAGAATCTTCACCCTTATTGTCAAGCGTTTGGAACAAGACTTGCGAAGGGCATTTAGCAAGTGCATGGTAGCTGCATGCTGTGCACTAACAAGGACTTCAGGATAAGGAGACCAAAATGGTTCTAGGGACCGATCGACTTTTGGACTTAAGACTCAGATTTATTTGGACTTATCTGAGCAAAAGGTCTATCAAATTTAAATAAATGACTAAAAATGCCATATCTAATGACAGTTCAAAATTAGATTAAGACAAAGCTTGTACATGATTTGAGAGTAAAACATTGTATCTACAACTGGAATGGATCCCATATTTTATTCAAATTTTGATTTCCAGAGAATGAAAGCACAAATTATAACATGACTTTGGGAAGGAAGAAAATATACCTGCATAGAAAAGATTTAAAGTATGATCTATCAACACAATAACAAGTTGGGAAAAAGTCATGTGAATGTAAAATTAAAGTCACTTGATGCATTGCTTAGTCCATCACTCTTTAGAAAGTATAATTGACTCTCTTTGGAACTGTCTTTGTATGCAGTGAGAGATAGCCGAGTTAACATGCTAAGTATTGGTAGAAATGACCCTGTGTTCCACACTTCTTTGCCCTCTCTTTCCAGGAAAGGAGAGATAAAGATCAGGGCCTAACACTTCACACATTTGTGATCGCATTGTTGACATATGAACACTTTACACATGTTTACACAGTCCGCAATGACAGACCCACGTTAGAGCAAAGAGGAGAGAGACTCAGAGCCACCTCTCCCTTTTATGTCTTCCTTGCTTCTGTAGGTCCTTTCCACAGGTCAGGAAGAAACAGATACGACATTTCTCCTTGTACTATTGACATTTTAAAAACATATCCAAATGCTTCCTCGCTCACAAAGATCTCGTCTGAAATTAGAGCATAAAATACCACACCATACATGAGTACACAAACCATGCTAGATATGATTCTCTTCATATGAAAAACTTCACTGAATATTGTGCATAACTTCTGGCAGTATAAGATTTGCACATTTTTCATGAAACCACCTCCTATGAAAGGAAGCATTGTCCACTATGAGATGCCTATAGAAGTGTTTTGACTACTTTGAAATTCTTGGTATGTAGTACAATTTCCTTTAATTCATGTTAAGTACTTTCATCTGTCAGGCATTGTGCTAATTGGGGGTGCTTAATACATAACACACAATCCCACTCCATAAGAGGCTCATTATTAACATCGGAGACAGATGAGAATAAGAAAAATAATTTTATTAGAATGAAGTAAGAATGAATAAACTACCTTTTGACTGATTCCATAGAGAAAAGTGAGAATGTGGAGATTACTTCTTTACTTACTTTCTAAACCATTGTTTTAAGGATTACAAAAGGCAGAGTCCTAAAACGCTTCTTCTGGAGTTCTCCCTCTCTATGCTTGGGCAGATTTTCTCTTAGTTCTTCAATAAAATGCTAATTTAGACCCTGCATAGGATTTGATAGCAAAAAATAGTGTCACAAACAGTTACCCCTAGGATAGGAAATGATCTGGGTTGGCTTGCTGGTAATGCAGAGCTCTTTAAAGCAGGGTTTTTTCTGTTTGTCCACAGACTGGGCTCCAACTGCCCTAAGAGGAAACAAACAGAAGTGCTACAAACTGTCTGTGCCAAGGAACTGAAGGAGGCTTCTCACTGCGAGTAACCTTTGTCCTACAACCACAAGGAAATGATTATTCTGCCAACGACCAACAGGAATTTATTAAAACTTGTGAAGACCTCAAGGTCCAGATAACTGCGGCCTTATATCCTGGTACACCCTGGGGAGGAAAGCCAGCCGTAACTGACCTCACTTTGTGGCCTGCAAAACTACAGGACAATAAATCTGCATTGTTTTAAGCAGCTAAGTTTCTTGCAAATTTCTCACTCAACGTTAGAGAGTGAAGTCAATCATGTCTTCAGTTGTAAGTTGTAAAATGTTTACCTCGCGGCAATTCCAATTTCCTTCAGGTACAATAGTAATGAACCCACCAAAAGAGTCCCACTGAAACTTCATAACTGTAACGTCAACAATGTAAATTCACACACTTAAAGGTTATCAGCGACCTAGAACGAACTTGGTCTATATGTTTGTAATGTTGCACACAGCATTTTAAAGCAACAAGAAAGAGGTGAGAGATGACAATTTATTTTTAGCACTGTTCAGTTTAATCCTGTTTTCAAAGCTACACAATCTGTTATAAGTGATGATCTGCACTTAATTTCTTTTCTTCCTACTACATATCTCTATTATCAGCTTCCTAATTCTCTTGGTATAGAAAATCATGTGAAGAAATTGAGCAACAAATAGAAATGTCAGCCTTGTCTGCAATGAAGATAAAGTGGACAGGTCATAAATATTGTGATTGGAGTGACTGAAATTGTAATATTTAATTTATATGAGGTTTAGATTTCTTATATTTAAAAAGCTATTAAAGCTATTTCTTAGTTTATTGAATAAATGGAAGCGTACCTAAAATTATTTCTATTAATCAACACGAGATTACAACACAGATGGAATGAAAATACATTTGATAAGCCTTGATAAGAATTGGCTTTGAAATTTAAATTTTATTCTAAAAGAATCTCTCCACTGAAAAGACCCAGCTCTATGGATTCCTCATTCGCGAGTCTCACACGGTCTGTTACAAACAGCCTTACACTTACTATCGTGGCGCGTAAGTCACCTGCTGGTATATTGCTTCTTGCAGCCTAAAGTGTCATTATTCCCCCTCAGCCCGTATGAAATAGTCTCTATCCTGAGAAAGGCTATTCTTGACCTGGCCTTACAAGGTTCATTCACTTCTCTAATAGAACCTGAAGCCTCCTAAAGGCACATAGTTATTTGCAGAAGAAAGCTCCTTAGCTTGCAAAAAAATCTTAACATTTCCTATAAGCCTTTGATCTGATAATTAATCTCGTTAGCCCTTCCTGCACAGCTCTGGCATAAGGAAGGATAATCCCAAATCGTTTGTAGGAAATAGACGCACCCTGAGGCCTTAATCTTAAATGAAATAAATCGGATACATAAGGTTAACTAGCACATGGTTTCTCTTACGTGAGGAAACCAAAGTATAAATAAAGAGCAAGATAAAAGCAGATAAGAGGAAATAGAGAGTGAGGGCTTTTGGACAAGGGAAGGGGCCCAGGAGGAGAGGGAGGAGAGGGGTGGGAGGGAAAGGGGAGGGAAAGAATGGACATATTTCATGGACATGAGCCAGCTACCCCTGATGAATGTAATGACTGCATGCTGTAAACAGGTAGAAGAAAAAAATGGAAGAAAAAAGAAAACATCAGGGCCTTTCTCACATCTAAAACATCCCCCTCTGTGCCTTCTTTACAAATTTTCTAAGGCTGACCGCAGGAGTATGATCGCAAGCCTCTTTCCCTTCATCTGGAACCTCCCTTGGGCTCATGGCTGGCACCAGGTGCAGTGTTCTGTGGATGCCATACTTTACCTTGAGAACCGGGTTTCAAATCCCTAGTGTGGATATTGTGTGCGTTAGTTTAGATAACACTCTACTGATCCCTTTTGACTGGCCAGGCGTGGTGTGGTGGCCCACTGTTCGCTCCTCTCCAGTTTGTTCACCCCATCTCTCCCTCTGTGTAAAATCAAGATCTGCCTTAATAGCTTTCACATGATAGTGACTTCTTCTCAGTATACCTCTTCTGCTCTCTACCTGCTAGGTTCCAGCATGTTATTAAATCAAATTCACTTACATTATTTCTACTTGTACTGTGGATCCTATAGCAACAGTATTTTCTTCCAAATTCATAGAGTATTTATTATTCCTACTCTACATTTTTAGTACAATTATAAAATATGCATATGTCCTTTCACAGTAGCACATAAACTAAACAGAGCTTGTGTCATGTGTATTTAAAGCAGTTTTATACACATGGGAGATATCTGGTGTCTGTGGTTGTATCCCAAAATAGTAAACTCTATATTCCTCCTATGTAATCAATGCACTAGTTTGGACACAGGCAATTCTCATCACAAAGTAAAACTTTAGGGCACACTTCCTATCTTTGTGCATAAAAACAACCAGTGGGAAATCTGGGTAAATTCAATGCATTCTCCTGATCAGGCTGGGTAAATTCAGTGTGTTTCGCTGATATAGCTTAGTGGCGGAGCACCTGCCTGGCCAGTGTAAGATTGTGAGTTTGATTCCTGGAGCTAGAATAGGAGCTCCCACGAACTTAAGAAACATTTTAACTATAAAATCATCTCTGAGAGGTGAGTGTTTATCAACATGTACATTGGTAGGTGTAGAAATTGGACTTCAAATCTCATCTCTTCTAACTTGTAGGTTGAACTCAATGAAATTTCTTAACAAGTACATGATTTAGTTGGCTAATTTCTAGGGTTTTTTGTGGGTTTTTTTTTTTTTCTTTTTTGTCTTTTTGAGAGAAAGTCTCCCTATGAAGTTGAGGTTGGCCTTGAGCTCATTTTGTAGCCCAGGCTGGTCTCGAACTTAAAATGATCCTCTTGCTCAGGCCCCCACGTGCTGGGATTGCAGGCATGTGCCACCACACCCGACTTGTCTCTAGATTTTAAAAATATCCATTTGTATGATTTAGAGTTAGTGTATATAATATTGATTGTAACAGAATTATTCTCTATTATTATTTATCATTCTACAGATGAATGTAGAATTGTTCGGTGGTGTTCAGTTTTGTTTGTTTATGAAAAGCATCCTCTCAAATGACACTTGCATGTGAAAGAACATTTTCTTCAACAGAAATAGCTTTTCTGGTTGCTTTCCCCACCCAGGAAGCTGAGACTCCTGAAGGATAGCTTTCATTATTACAGCTTGAAGTGCTTTCATTTTAGTTATAACCATGTTTGGAAGATACTGTTTTGAGTCCCTGTAACCCCTCTGCAGTTACCAGTTCTGTTTATTAGTTTTGGAATATATTCAAGATTGTAGCCAGCTTGGTTTAAGTTGGGAGCAGATCTTGCCATCCAAATAGAGCAGAGCTATTTTTTCTTTAATGAAATCTCTCTCACAGATTGCAGTTCCACTAACCATACCAACACTTAGGATTTTTTCACTCTGTTTTCACACAAATGTAAAAAAAAAGAAAACTATACCTCTAAGGAAGAAAATATAAATGCCATCTGAAATGACTTCAAAAATAATTTTTAAAGAGAAAATATTAAGCTTTATATCTATTGTTAAATATTTAATAAGTTACAGGAAGAAAATAAACACTATTTTGAAAAATAAAGCTGTAGGAAGAGGTTGCCATGCATTCATTTCTTTTAGATTTGAATTGTTCCTACTAGAAACAATAAATATTTGAGCTCTTGGATACAATAATCACCCTGATTGGATTATTACATCTCATATGTATGTACTGAAATATGCTAATATATCATGAATATGTGTAACTATGTACCAGTTAAATATTTTAAAATTATTTCTTTCAGAAAAATATTGCTCATAAATAACTAATAATTACAACTTCATATTTTAGATTCATAAGTATGAATAATTTTAAACTGTCAAAGCCCAGGACTCATTTGTGCCAGTATATTGGAGAATACTTCACACCAAGCAAGCAGAATTTGAATAAACAAGGTTAAGAATTAACTAACTCTTTTACAATCTGATGAATTCTATAACTTATATTCAATGGTCTAATAATGTTATGAAAAAGATATTTTAGATTGTTTTCAAAATGCAAATATATTTAAGGAATGTAAACCATATATTGAAAATAACATATAAAATATGTGCAAAATTCAGATATGAACTTGGAATATTTAATTTGAGATCCTCCATTAGGTGAATATCAGATAATCAGACTTATTTCTGATTGGGGAATCACTTTCATTTCTACTTCATTACACTAAATAAATTACTACTTAAAATATACTAAAATGTTCTTTGTAGGCAAAATTTTAAAGAACATGTAGTGCATGCAAAACACAGGAACAAGATTGTCCTTGGAATTGAAATTATAGCTCATTGTCTCCACTAAATAAGAACTTCTAAAAACCTCCCAGACTAAAGTATTTTTCTATATTTTATCATCCATTCCTTATAAAACATGAATACATGCATGTTCAATAATGTTTTACAAACTGATTTAGGATGGGCATTATTAGGACATCAAGAGTCATAGTGTCTTTTAGGTACTTTCTGTACAGCACTGTCATTTGCTTGTTTCTATTCTGCATATTTTCATTTGCATATGGCCTTTTTTGACAGAAGTATATCAAAGAGTAGTTCAAAGTACTGAAATTATATCAAATTTAGGTGCATTTCCCATTTACAAGGATGCTCTTATTCGCATGGCACTGATCTCTGCAGACATCCCGCTTTTGCCAACGCCAGAGTTGCCTTAACTGAAACACAAAGGTATTTCCATGTACGCAGTAACTTGTGCTCCATGGGTGATGACCCGCATATGTGTGTAGTCTGCACTCAAAGGAGAGTTGAGGTACAATCGATGAGAAAATTTACTGCTTTTTAAAAATTTTAAAATTTACTGCTTCCCGAAAAGGACATAAAAACAAAATATAAACTGTGAAGTGCTTGCAGAAACAGCTCTCTGAAACATAGCTAGTTTTCTATTTTTCTGGTGAATGTTTTCTGTTCAAAACAAATCCTTGAAGTCTGTGTTTGAAGATTTGGTATCTAGGAAAAGCATTTTGTCTGCTGCTTCACTGAAAGAAATCAAATACCTTCCACCATTGTTATGAAATTGTTAAACTGAAAGAGAAAGGAGAAAAGAAAATATGGGCTCACTATCATTAGATGTGGAGACGAACAAGAAAAGCATCATCAGAGATGTGGTATTAAGTGATGAAGTTATTATTCCTGTGAAGTATTACATGTTAGGAATATCGTGTATTATAAAAGAAGTGAAGTTGATGTTCTATTGAGCAGTGGGTGAAAAATACAAGAGAACATTTTATAAAATATCTAGATAAAAACAAAGCATAACCACCTTCTCTCAGTATTTCCTAGTGACTTGACAGTTTTGAGATGAGAGTGAGTGAAAGAGAATGAAACACACACACGTGCACACACACACACACACACACACACACACACACACACACACACGAGAGGGGGATAGGGAGGGCAGAAGGAGAGAGAGAACTGCTGTTGTTTCTAAGAGGAGGCAGGGGTCATTTAATGTGTCTGGATTGAATTGGCTCTAAATGCTGACAGAGCTTTGGTGACAGCCTAGAAGTCATGTACAAGACTAAACTGGCTTTGTTATTTTCATAAAAAGTGACTGGGTTATGTGCCAATATTTTATCTATTGGGTTTGTAAATGTGTTTGCATATAGTTTCAAGTAGACTTTAGCAAAGGCACAGTAGGATTGGTGTCTTGAAAACCAGTAGTTGAATCTGGTAGAGAGCTAAGCAACTTTGTTTTTTTTTTTTTTTTTTTTTTTTAACCAGAAAAGCCATAAACAATACAGAAAATACAAAGTTATACAGAATATAGTAGGGAATTAGAACTGGATGTTGTATTACATAGTTATCTTCACATTAGTTAACACAAAAACATTAAAGGAAATACCAAATTATAGATAAGATAGTAGGGAATTTGCACTGGATGCTGTATAATATAAA